>JADBJO010029681.1:0-12500 GCA_016801955.1 Conus betulinus
TAAAAAAAAAGACATACAATGGATCTACGGAGGACAGACAGATCCATTTTTCCACATACCATGGTGATAGCCATCACCCGGAGCTGTCTCTGCAAGGTCTGGCAACAGATCGCTCTCCAGAAAGCAATTCTTGTTATTCACAGCAAGGTGCCGGGTTCAACAACCACAGTTACGCGATATGCCTGAAGTGATCACGTGACATCTGCAGCCACTGTCTCTAAGACCCCTCAGGCTGTTCTTAGCCCTGCGAATGTATATCGAGCATATTTATCTGGGGATAGAAAGGGCTACGATCTCTGTTCGTGCTGTCAACCAACACTGTCACAAGTTCGGCATTGCACGTGACTACCGCCACATTTCTCAGACAACTAGTGCGTACTGTACCAGGTCTACTCGTAAATAAAAGAAATTGAATCCTCTGTTCCAGCACACACACACACACACACACACCCACACACACCACACACACAAGAGAGAGGAGAGGGAGAGGATGAGAGACTGAGAGAGAGGAGAGAGAGAGAGCGAGCAAAACGATTCTGTCGATTTGGATCATTTTTGTTTATGCTATCATCGTCGTTATTATCTTGTGGGTTGTGTTGTTACACTTCGTTTAGTCGTAACCTTTTAAAGCGTTGCTATCGCTTCATCTGATCCCATCACTTGATCAAACCCTGACGAGGGATTTGGATGAATGCACTGAAAAAGCATTCTCTACCCATTGCCACGGCTTGGGAAACAGCAGAAGAGCCGTTGATTTAGCCCTGCAGATTATAAATCTGATGTCGGGAAACTAATTCCTGTTTTGACGTGAACGCTTTACTGAAATCCGCAACAATCGATGTGTGGGGACTGGTTGGTTATGTCTGTAGACAAAGCGGGGCAAGCTTTAGATTGTTAGCCCTTACACGGTTATTTGAGGACCGAAAACATCTTGTGCTGATGGTAATCATGACGCGTGCTGTTGTATTGTTTGGTTTGTTTTGTTCTACGGCGTGTTATTTGTAACGTCTGGAGGGGAGGGGCGTGGGGGGGGGGCGGGGGGGGAGGGGGGGGGGGGGGGGGGTTTATAGGGGATTATATATCTGCATTTTTTTCACCACAATGAAAACTCGGTGAGTATGGGCTAGCTAAACTTGACGATTTTGTCATGTCATGGGGGGAAGTCGGTGCAGTCAACTCGCAGTCTATTGACTTTGTTTGTTGGAAACAGCTGTTCCATAATCCAATATGGATATATCAAAGGTCACACACACAAACAAACACACACACACACACACACACACACACACACCACACAGAGACAGACAGAAGAGACAGACAAGAAGACAGAGGCACAGAAGAGAAGAGGAAGGAGAAGAGAAAGAAACAAGAAAGAAAAAACAAAAAAAAAAAGAGGAGAAGGAGGAGGAGGAGGAAGAACGACAGAAGAAGGTTAACGCAGAAAGCCAAAATAAGGCAAAGCAAGGAGAAGACCTCGCTTGTGTAAAGAAGTGATAGAGAGCTGGCAAATTGAACTCGGTGTGGTGCCGACCTTTGGCAGTGAGAGGACAGGCGGCCATTAGGTTCACGGCCTGTGTACGGGCTCTACATCCTTTAGCATCCGCCATGCAATGTCATTTTCTTCTTCGCCGTGCGAGGCCAGATTCAAGGCAGTAATTATTATTGGTGGTACGGAAATGGGGGCAGGTACACAGGAAGTGGGAAAAGGGTGGGAAGGGCGGGGTGGTGCGTGGTGTTCTTCTACACTGGAAGAGATTCATCTCCGGACAGAAAGAAACGTCAAAGTGATTCAACAGGGCAATAGGAAGATGCGCTCACAAGGTTTGAAGGTCCAGGCAATGACGTTAGAAATACTGGTTTCTCTTTCATTTCCTAGCTCCCAAGAATCAGATGTGTAACTGCGTACAACATGACGATGGAGTTCAATCTGTGGACGACCGTTTTAACACCTAATATCAACTGAAAAGTTTTGCACAACTGTATAAAAATAATGATATGCCCAAGGGCCCATCATCAACCGGTCATACATGAAATGACTTATGAAAGCTGCTGAATTTTTGTAAAAGTGCATGAGGTAAGCATGCATCAAAAAAAAAAAAAAAAAAAAATTAAAAAAAATAAAAAAAAAAAAAAAAAAAAAAAAAACAACGCCACCAGTCGTTCTCTTTTTAACCATATGACACAAAAGGCGTCATCAGTGACGCAAATTTTCATATTTACCCATTAAAGTAATTAGCTGAACCTTTCCATCCAAAAAAAAAGAACCGACGAAGGGAGCAAATTCGGTTCTATGTCTTTCGGGCTGGATGGAAAAACCGGAGATGGAAACCATTGGACAGTTCACGTGGATTAGGGATCAGGATGGAGCTCAGTGTGTGGTATCCCACTGCCTGTGGACCATTTGAGCGATTGTAAGCTGGGACCAACTGACCACACGCATGTTCCCTCTCTCTCTTCTCTCTCTCTTTCTCTCATCTCTCTCCTCTCTGTTCATAACTAATAGGACGATCATGGCGTATGTGTTCCTTTAAGGCAATTTTCTTACATTCTGCGTTCAGCCTCAGGGTTTGGTTTTGGGTTTGTTTTGTTTGTTTTTTTTTTTCTTATTAAGTTCAGCTGCCTTGCATTATTTGATGGAGAAACAAACATCAAATACATTTTGCCGTTGCTTACTTTTGAAGACTTGTAATATTTTTCAAAGTTGTCGTAAGTTTAGTAGCTGTCGCTGCTGGTCATGCTTCGCCGGTTGGTAGTCACGATCAATCCACTGACCAAGAGCAGGCTCAGATGAAGAAAAGCCATGGATTGCTCATCGTTTATCCATAGGAGTAAAGATCGTGCACATCATCATCTCATCATTCATCCATAATCATCTATCATCATTATCATAACCCCCCACCCCACCCCCCCCTGTCCTCTCGATCTCTCGTCTGTCTGTCTGTCTGTCTGTCTGCGTCTCTTCTCTATCTCTCTCTATCGCTCTCTCTCTATCTCTCTCTCTCTCTCTCTTCTCCACGAGCGCACGCGCTCTTAAACACACAACACACACACACACACACACACACACACACACACACACACACACACACACACAACAAACACACACGCACGCACATGCACATGGTGTAGTCTCCACCTGGCGACCGAAAAGAGGAACCTTCCTCCTATTCTCACCACCCCAGTTCCTTCTCTGCTGCTCATACAGGCCGTGCAAACCCCTCTTTGTTCACTTGTCGCAAATCTGGAAGTCCTCTTTGAACAAAAAAAAATCAGCTGGGTCGCATTATTACAAAACACCGGATAACACACGATCGTCTGATGTGACCATGCTGTGTGAATAGAGGTTTATGGCCTGCTTACTGGCGTGATTCAAGGGGAGGAATACAGCCTGACTGCCGGTAAACCAGATGAACAGACACAAACTTGCCAGTTAAAGGTTTTCATGAGACCAAGCTTAAAAGAAGACACGTCAGTCAGTGTAAAATAGGAGTAATTTAACTTTACTGACTCTATCTCATTAGACCCAAAAAGCGTGAGCTAAAATTTTTTCAGTTGGAGAGAGAGAGAGGTGAGAGTGAGAGAGAGAGAGAGAGAGAGTTTCAATTTAAGCGAAAATGCCAGCCCCTCTCCTTTGGAGAGACAGGTTAAAGGACTATGTGATTGGATCCCTTCTTTGATAGGCCAACAAGCAATCAGTAAATTTATTAAACTCACATGTGCCCCCTTTGTCGGTGAGTCTGTCTCTTTGTCTGTCTCTCACTCTGGTCTGTCTCTGCCTGTCGTCAGTTCCTGTGTCTGGTCTGTCTGTCTGTCTGTCTGTCTGACTGTGCGTCTGTTTGTTCGTCTGTCTGCCCGTCCGTCCAGTCCGTCCGTGCGTCCCGTCCATCTGACTTGTCGCCTATCTGTCTGTCTGTCTAGCTCTTCTCTCACTAACAAAAGTGTCTGTCTGTATGTTTGTATGTATGTCTGTGTGTGCGTGGGGGTGTGGGTCTGTCTGTCTGTCTGTCTGGCTGGCTGGCTGGCTGGCTGGCTCTCTCTCTCTCTCTCTCTCTCTCTCTCTCTCTCTCTCTCTCTCTCTCTCTCTCTACTCTGTGGCGGATATATGCAGGGACAATAAAGATAGTAAAGTGTCCGAGTTGTCTCCTTTTTCAAATCCTACTTTCTCCTTGAACTTTTTCCAGCATGTCTTTATATAAGTAGATACATTATCTACACACACCCACACACACACACACACACCACACACACCACACACACACACACACACGCACAGATAGATAGATAGATAGGATTGATAGATAGATAGATAGAGATAGATAGATAGACAGATAGATAGATGTGTGTAGGGGGGTTCATAAACATTTGAATGTTTTGGGAAGGTCTGTTATAATTGGTGATTAGGACACACTGCAGATATTGGTAATAGCTGTGAGGAATGTCTGTTAAGGAGACATATAAAGACATTGGGAATAAGTGTTTAAGTATAACAGTTAAAGTGTTAAGTTAATAGTTAAAGTGTCAAGTGTAACAGTTAAAGTGTAAAATGTAACAGTGAAAGATACATGGGAGGATAAATGGTCGAAGTCCAGAATGTTGGGGAGACATGGTGAACATATTAGGGATGCCTGTTAGGAAAGGCTGTTGGGAATAGCTGTAGAAGCATGTGAACATATTGTGAACGGCTGTTGGGAATGACTGTTGAAGCTTATGAAGATATTATTGCTGGCTGTTAGGAATGGCTGTTGAAACATGCGAAGATATCATGGGGAATGGCTGTTGAGACATTGTGAAGATATTGGGAATGGCTGTTGAGACATGTGAAGATATCAGGAATGGCTGTTGAGACATGTGAAGATATCAGGAATGGCTTGTTGAGACATGTGAAGATATTGGGAATGGCTGTTGAGACATGTGAAGATATTGGGAATGGCTGTTGAGACATGTGAAGATGATTGGGGAATGGCTGTTGAGACATGTGAAGATATTGGAATGGCTGTTGACTTGTGAGACATGTGAAGATATTGGAATGGGCTGTTGAGACATGTGAAGATATTGGGAATGGCTGTTGAGACATGTGAAGATATCAGGAATGGCTGTTGAGACATGTGAAGATAACAGGAATGGCTGTTGAGACATGCGAAGATATGGGAATAGCTGTTGAGACATGTGAAGATATGGGAACGGTTGAGGAGGTATATGACCCGACGAGCACAGGTTTTTGAACAAAAGTTGATTGGTACTTTCCCTGAGAGAGTAACAGTTGATTGGTACTTTTCCTGAGAGAGTAACAGTTGATTGGTACTTTCCCTGAGGGGGGTAACAGTTGATTGGTACTTTCCCTGAGGGGGTAACAGTTGATTGGTACTTTCCCTGAGGGGGTAACAGTTGACTGGTACTTTCCCTGAGTGGGGTAAACAGTTGATTGGTACTTTCCCTGAGGGGGTAACAGTTGAATGGTAATTTCCCTGAGAAGGTAACAGCTGGATGGTACTTTAACTGAGAGGGAAACAGTTGATGATATTTTCACTGAGAGGAAACAGTTGATTGGTACTTTCCCTGAGGGGGAAACAGTTGATTGGTACTTTTCCCTGAGGGGGGTAACAGTTGATTGGTACTTTCCCTGAGGGGGGCAACAGTTGATTGGTACTTTCCCTGAAAGGGTAACAGTGATTGTTACTTCCAGTGAGGGTAAACAGCTGATCGATACTTTATTCTGAGGGGAAAAAATTGTTTGATACTTTCATTGGGGTGGGGAAACAGTTTATTTGTAGTTCGGTTATAGAAGAACAAACACGTGACAACATTTTCTCCTCCTCCTCCTGCTGCCTCTTCCTCCTCCTCTCTCCTCCTCCTCCTCCTCCTCCTCCTCCTCCTCCTCCCTCCTCCTCCTCCTTCTTCTTCTTTCTTCTTTCTTCGCATTTTTTCTGGTCTTCTTCATTTGAGAGAGAGATGGGATGAGGAGAGAGAGAGAAGAGAGAGAGAGAGAGGTGGAGAGAGAGGGAGAGAGAGAGAGAGAGAGGAGAGAGAGAGAGAGAGAGAACAATTTAGAGCTTTTAATTAGTAGGAAAGCCGAACATAAATGAGATTTGAAAATATCAGATTATGTTTGTCGTGACAGGGTATAGCATGTCAATCCCGTGGATTTCCCCCAGATTGGGAAGCTGTCGATGTCGCGTGTTCGTTTATATGTAATCTGTGTGAATAAAAATTTCACAATGAATTATGTGATGTCAGATTAGCTGTCCCCTTACGTATCTGTGTGATCGATTTTCCATGAATAGCAATGTTGTTTTTTAGGTATTTCTGTTTATTTACCTGCTGCCATTGCTGTTGCTGCGTGTCTTTATCTTTAGATTAGAGTCAGAGACGAATTGAGTGTTCATCTTCCTGCTTCTGATTCTGATCATTGGGGAAAACAGCATGTGATGTTGTATCAAGAGAAACTAATCGTCTTCATTGCCTTCCCAAAGAAGCTGACAGAACTCAGAGTATCGTCTACACATATTAAAAATATGAGCATACAGACATCAACAACCAAAGACGAGGTTTAAACATTTTCAGTCCTGATCTATGGGATGAGGATGATTATAGGATGTTGCTATGGATTTGCCTTCTGGTCTGGGACTTTGTGACAGTTCTCTGTGATTACTCTCATAGTATATATTGGCGTCAACCAGGCCCGAAAGATCCAGACACCTACAGTGTTCGGTAAAATTTGAGCAGAAGTCTCAGAGACGCGTCCATGAAGTGGATGAAGTGGAAGTGGAATGGTGTGGTTCCAGTCTTCCCTGCTGACCGCATTGCGAGCTCAGCGATAGGTAGGAGCCGGCAGCGGCAGAAAAAAATCCACAAGCAAAATGGTTCTGATGTGAATCGAACCCAATACCTTCCAGCCTGGTGTCTACGGCGCTAACCACTTCAAACACTGGCTGGTAAAACAATCCAGCTTATAAATTTAGCTTTTTTCCCATTCCAAATCCACTTCGTTTTTGGTATTTAAAACGTGGTAAGTATGGTCTGTAAGGCTGCATGTCAAAAAGACAATTGTGTTCCCACGTCACCACTCTGTCTGTGCTCAGTCACTGTCTGGAGCAGTGGCCGTATGTTTTCAGACAGTGGTGCCATAGATCCCCCACACAGCATGGTGGGCTGTGTGAAACGGTTAGCATGCTGGCGGCAGTTGCAGCCCAGTGCAATGGAAAGCGTGTTCCCAGCCTGTGTGCTGGGGGTCTGCTCCTGGGTGACTGGTGTGTGTCTGGATTGTTTTTCCCCTTCATTAGTGCCCCTGCCCCTCCCTCATCACACTCCACCCCCTCTTCCCCCTTTCTCCCTACCACTCCCTCGTACACTCTTCTACTCATTTACAAATTCCGACACACCACACACACACACAACACACACACACACACACACACACACACACACACACACACACACACACACAAACACCACACACACACACACACACACACACAACACACACACACACTCTCTCTCTCTCTCTCTCTCCTCTCTCTCTCTCTCTCTGATTTTGCATGCTCGCCTGTGCATATGTGTGTCCATGCATGCATGGCATGGAGAGTTGTGTGTGTGTGTTGTGTGTGTGTGGTGTGTGTGTGGGTGTGTGGTGGTGCGTGTGTGTGTGTGTGTGTGTGTGTGTGTTGAGTGTGTGTGTGTGTGTGTGTGGTGTGTGTGTGTGTGTGTGTGTGTTGTGGTGTGTGTGTGTGTGCGTTCCTTCTTCAGTGTAACGTCTTTTCACTTAAAGTGATATTAAGACAAAAGAAAAAAGAAGCGTGCGCGCGTGTGTGTGTGTGTGTGTGATATTGATTTGTGTGAGGTAATTTCCTTTTTGCAGATATGTATATGTCTCTTACTCTTAGTGTAGATGTTCAGTAACCGGTTTGGCACAGACGCTGGCATTCCGGAACTACCTGCAGCCCATCACCTGCATCCAACACACAGTCACAGGGGAGTCTGACTCTACCTGATTCCCCTCCTTAGACCCAGACCCAGACCCATGGCAATACCAACCCACAGCTGACCACAACACGATCACAGGGGAGTCTGATGTCTCCTTCTAACCTGATTCCCCTCCCCAGACCTAGACCCACACCCATGGCAATACCAACCCCACAGCTGACAGTGCCAACTTGGTTCTTAAAGTGTCCACCTCAGCTCTCGAAATCTCAGCATTTTGTTTTCAGCGTTCAAGAAGGGAGGCATCTCTCCTCTCTCTCTCTCCTCATCTCCTCTCTCTCTCCTCTCCTCTCCTCTCTCTCCTCTCTCTCTCTCTCTCTCTCTCTCTCTCTCGTCTCATCTCCTCATCTCTCTCTCCTCCTCCCTCTCCCATGCAGACCTCTCTCTCTCTCTCTCTCTCCTCGTGAATTTTAAAGTAAATGCAGACCAGACGTCCCAATAGGTCATGTACACGTTGCAGGTCCTTAACACTAGCGACGAAAAAAGGAACCCCTCCAAGCTTTTTTCCCCGCCCCAATTCTCACCTGTCTGATCCCATCCGATCCGTGTGTACTCTATAAACCCTTTTCGTCTGTTTTTCGCTCATCGTAATCTGGAAGTCTTCTGAGAGAAAAAAAAAAAAATTTTAAACCAACAACATCTGGGTCACAATCTCACCATGAACACAAGATAATAGATCCTTAATGTGTCTGTGTCTGCATGACAGAGATTTATGCCGCGGCTTATTGACGTGATTCAGAGCGACAACAGCCTGACTGCCGTAAATCAGCTGAATAGACATGGCAATGCCTCTTCAAGGCTTTTCATATGACCAAGCTTCAGAGCTTCCAAGAAGACAAGCTGTCAGCGGAAAATTGGGAGGTAATTGATCTTAGTGACTCTTTCTCATTGGACCTAAGAAAGAGTGAGATAAAATATTTGAGAGGGAGAGAGAGACCGAGACAGAGACAGAGAGTAGAGAGAGAGGAGCGCGAGACGCGAGAGAGAGAGAGAGAGAGAGGAGAGAGAGAGAGATTGGCGAGAGAGAGAGAAGAGAGGAGAGAGAGAGAGAGAGAGAGTTCTATTTTGAAAAAAAGCTCCTCTCCTTTGGAGAGACAGGCTTAAAGACTATTTCAAAGGAACCCGTTTTTTGAGAAGCCATAAAGCAATCGGAAAAATTATTAGACACACATTTGCCCTCTCTGTGAGTCTCTCTCTCTGTCAGTTTGCCTGTCTCTCTGTCTGACTGTCTACCTGTCTGATTGTGTGTCTCTCTGTCTGTCTCTGTCTCTGTCTGGCTCTCTCTCTCTCTGTCTCTCTCTCACCCCCCTCTTATTCCCTCTCACAGACACACCCACAGACAGACACAGATAGACACATACACACACACACACACACACCACACACACACACACACACACACACACAACACACACACACACACACACACACACACACTCACTCACTCACTCACTCACATCACTCACTCGCATACGCAATCATATGCATGCTCTCACACACACTATACTACTACTACTACTACTACTACTACTACTACTACTACTACTACTACTACTACTACTACTACTACAGACTCCTGTTGAAAGTCAGGGAAGACCAGACAGCACCAATAAGGCATGCACATGGTGTACTCCTCTCTCTCTCCTCTCTCTCTCTCTTCTCTCTCTCTCTCTCTCTCTCTCTCTCTCTCTCTCTCTCTCTCTCACTGGTCACACACACACACACACACAACACCACACACACACACCACACACACACACACACACCACACACACACACACACCACACACACACGTGCACATGATGTAGTCTTCCCACCTGCGACGGACGAGGAACACACACTACCCCACGCTTCTCTTCACAAACAGACACACAAACCAATTCTGTATAGTCTTTCCTCCCCTCCCCCCTCTCTCTCCACGACTGCTCACCCCTTCTCAAACGACCCTCCTCTCTCCTCTGGATTTCCCCCTCCTGTGTGGTTCTGACCCCCCCCACCCCCATTTTTCACCCTTCCTCTGCTTCACAAACAGACCCTCCAAACCCTTATTCTCTTCTTTTTTTTTCACTTCCTTCTCTGCTTCACAAACAGACCCTCCAAACTTTCCTCTGTTTTTTCCTTCCTTCTCTGCTTTTTCAAACTTTCTTCTCTGCTTTTTTCAAACATTTCCCTCCCTGCTTTCACAAACTCTTCACAACTCTTCCTCTTTTTTTCACTTTCTCTCTGCTTCACAAACAGACCCTCCCAAACCCTTCCTCTTTTTTTCACACTTTCAACCCTTCTCCTCTTGCTTCACAAACAGACCCCTCACAAACCTCCAACCAAACCTTCCTTTCTCTTTTTTTTTTTTTTTTTCACTTTCTTCTCTGCTTCACAAACAGACCTTCCAAACTCTTCCTCTCTTTTTCACTTTCCACAATCTGGAAATTTCCTCCAATAATAAAAAAAAAATCGGCTGGGTAATATATTATAACCAACACCGGATAATACGATCTTTTGATGTGACTATGCTTCTGCGTAATAGAGGTTTATGACCGCTGCTTATTGCTTATACTGTGTGTGTGTGTGTGTGTGTGTGTGTGTGTGTGTGTGTGTGTGTGTGTGTGTGTGTGTGTGTGAGAGAGAGAGAGAGAGAGAGAGAGAGAGAGAGAGAGAGGGAGAGAGAGAGAAAGAGAGTGTAAAGAAGAGAGGGAGAGAGAGGGGTGGGGGTAGGAAGAGAGAGAGAGAGAGAGAGAGTGAAATTCCTTTGTTTTCTAGGTTGAGAGTTAAGAGTGTGTAAGCTTTCTTTCCAGGCTCCTCACCCTCTACAGGGGCTGGACCATTGATATTGAAGGACACGTAAGAAAATAATCACATCATGTTGAATTAAGTAACACAAATGAACACACCTTCACAAGTAAGTTAATGAAAATGAATTCTTCAAAGCGATTACTGATTGAAGAAGACAAGAGAGAGAGAGAGAGAGAGAGAGAGAGAGAGAGAGAGAGAGAGAGAGAGAGAGAGAGAGAGGAGGTGTTACTGTTACCCAAACTTTCCAAACTTTCTCCAACCCACACTCCCACCTACTGATCTGTCTCCTGTGGTTCTGACAACTATTGATGGAGGCGAGACGTGGTGGCTTTGAGAACTATTGATGGAGGCGATACGTGGAGGCTTTGAGAACTATTGATGGAGGCTTTGACAACTATTGATGGAGGCTTTGACAACTATTGATGGAGGCGAGACGTGGTGGCTTTGAGAACTATTGATGGAGGCGAGACGTGGTGGCTTTGAGAACTATTGATGGAGGCGATACGTGGAGGCTTTGAGAACTATTGATGGAGGCTTTGACAACTATTGATGGAGGCTTTGACAACTATTGATGGAGGCGAGACGTGGTGGCTTTGAGAACTATTGATGGAGGCGATACGTGGAGGCTTTGAGAACTATTGATGGAGGCTTTGACAACTATTGATGGAGGCTTTCAGAACTATTGATGGAGGCGATACGTGGAGGCTTTGAGAACTATTGATGGAGGCTTTGACACAACTATTGATGGAGGCTTTGACAGCTATTGATGGAGGCGAGACGTGGTGGCTTTGAGACCTGTTGATGGAGGAGTTACGTGGAGGCATTGAAAACTATTGATGGAGGCGAGACGTGGTGGCATTGAGAACTATTGATGGAGGCGAGACGTGGTGGGTTGAGAACTATTGATGGAGGAGTTACGTGGAGGCATTGGCAACTATTGATGGAGGCGAGACGTGGTGGCTTTGAGAACTATTGATGGAGGCGATACGTGGAGGCTTTGAGAACTATTGATGGAGGCTTTGACAACTATTGATGGAGGCGAGACGTGGAGGCTTTGAGAACTATTGATGGAGGCGAGACGTGGAGGCTTTGAGAACTATTGATGGAGGCGAGACGTGGAGGCTTTGAGAACTATTGATGGAGACGAGACGTGGTGGTTTTGAGAACTATTGATGGAGGCGAGACGTGGTGGTTTTGAGAACTATTGATGGAGGCGAGACGTGGAGGCTTTGAGAACTATTGAAGGAGGCGAGACGTGGTGGCTTTGAGAACTAGTGATGGAGGCGAGACGTGGTGGCTTTGAGAATTATTGATGGAGACGAGACGTGGTGGTTTTGAGAACTATTGATGGAGGCGAGACGTGGAGGCTTTGAGAACTATTGATGGGGCGAGACGTGGGTTGCAGTGAGAACTATTGATGGAGGCGAGACGTCGTTGCAGTGAGAACTATTGATGGAGGCGAGACGTGGTTGCAGTGAGAACTATTGATGGAGGCGAGACATGGTTGCAGTGAGAACTATTGATGGAGGCGAGACGTGGTGGCTTTGAGAACTATTGACGGAGGAGTTACGTGGTGGCTTTGAGAACTATTGACGGAGGAGTTACGTGGTGGCTTTGAGAACTATTGACGGAGGAGTTACGTGGTGGCTTTGAGAACTATTGACGGAGGAGCTACGTGGTGGCTTTGAGAACTATTGATGGAGGAGCTACGTGGTGGCTTTGAGAACTATTG
>JADBJO010029681.1:17500-18752 GCA_016801955.1 Conus betulinus
CTCTCCTCTCTCTCTCTCTCTCATTCTCTCTCCTCCACCCTCTCTCTCGTCGACTCTCTCCCATATCCTCCTGCCTCTTGCTCTCTCTCGCTTCTCGTCGTCGCCTCGCCTCTCTCTCCTCTCTCTCGCTCATTCTCTCTCGTCTTCCTCATTCTCCTCCTCTCTCGTCTCGCACCATCTTCTCTCTCTCTCTTCTTTCTTCTCTTCTTCTTCTCTTCTTCGTTCTTCTTCTTCCTCGTCTCTTCTTCTTCTCTTCTTCCTTCTTCTTCTTCTTTCTTTCTTTCTTCTTCTTACCTTTTCTTCCTCGTCCCTCTTTCTTTCTCTTTTCTCTGTCTTCTTCTTCCTTCTTCTCTTTTTCTTCTTCTCTTCTCTTCGCTCCTTCCTTTTCTTCTTCTTTCTCTTTCTTTCTTCTTCTTCTTCTTCTTCTCTTTCTTCGTCTCTTCGCATGCTTCTTCGCATTCTTCTTTTCTTCTTCTTCGCATTCTCTGTTTCTTTTCTTTTTTCTTCTTCGCATCATCTTCTTTTCGCATTCTTAGCATTCTTCTTTTCATCTTTTTCTTCTTCTTCTTCGCATCCTTTGCGTACATTCTCTAACTTCTTCTTCTTCTTCTTTGACTTCTTCGTCTTCGACTTCTTCTTCTTCTCTTTGTTCTCGTGTCCTTCTTCTGCTCTACTTTGTGTGTGTGTGGTGTGTGTGGTGTGTGTTGTCGTGTGTGTGTGTGTGTGTGGTGTGTGTTTTCGTATCTTCATAATGACGTTTTTCATTCTAGCTTTTGTAGCCTTTGCTGATTTTGCCTTCCTTATCTTATCACTTTGCACGTATGTGTTTCCGTTGCATTTTCTTTATTCTTTTTTTTTTTTTTTTTCTTATTCTCACAGCAAGCCCGACCTTCGTAAGCGCTAAATTACAAATTATCAATATTATCAATCTTCAAAATTCGAAATCCATATTAATTCATCCTCTTCCATTCTCTGGGGCTCCTCTTTCTTCTCTGCTCTCTGTCCTGTCTCGTCTCTGCGTCTGCTCGGCTCTGTCTCTCACATCTCTCTCTCCCTCTCCTCTCATCATCTCGCCCCTCTCCTTCCCTCTCGTCTCGGTCTCTCTCTCCTCTCCTTCTCGTTGTCTCTCTCCTCTTCTGGTCTCTCTCCTCTGTGGTCTCTCTCTCTGTCTGTCTGTCTTTCCTGTCTGTCCTGTGTCCTGTCTGTCCTCTCTCTTCTTCTGCTGTTCTGTCTGTCCTCATCATCTCTCATC
>JADBJO010029682.1:0-18751 GCA_016801955.1 Conus betulinus
CGTCATGATAACGACACAAATGACATCAGCATGCGTTTATTGACGCACTGATAAGTGGGCAAATGACGTCAGCATGCTCCCGTTGACGCAGTGCGTCATGATAAAGACACAAAATCACGTCAGCATGCGTCAGCTGACACATCGCGTCAAGATAAGGAAACAAATGACGTCAGAATATTCCCGCTGACGCAGTCCGCCATGATAAGCACACAAATGACGTCAGCATGCGTCCGTTCATGTAGTGCGTCATGATAAGGACAAAATTGACGTCATCATGCGCCGGTTGACGCAATGCGTCATGGTAAGGACACAAAATGACGTCAGCATGCGTCCCTTGACGCACTACGTCCTAATAGGGACACATATGACGTCAGCATATGTCCTTTGACACAGTGCGTCGTGATAAGGTCACATGACGTCAGCATGAGTGCATGATCACAAATGACGTCAGTACGCGTCATGATAAGGAGAAAAATGACGTCAGCATGCATCAGTTGACACAATGATTCATCATAAGGACACAAATGAGGTCAGCTTGCGTTCCATGACGCACTTGCGTCATGATAAGCACCAAAAATGACGTCGTTGATACACTGCGCATGCGTCCGATAATAAATGATACACTGCGTCATGATCAAGATAAGTAACAAATGACGTCAGCATGCGTCTATTGATAATAAATGACGTCTGCATTCGTCTATGGAAGCATCAAGATAGGACACAAATGACGTCAGCATATGTCTATTCACGCAGGTTGCCGTCGTGAGGGCACATGTACCCATTGACGCACTGCCGCATAATATGATAAGAACAAAATTATCAGCATGCGTCTGTTGACGCACTGCGTCATGATAAGCACACAAATGACGTCAGCATGTTCCCATTGATGCAGTCCGTCATGATAAAACGACACAAATGACATCAGCATGCGTTTATTGACGCACTGATAAGTGGGCAAATGACGTCAGCATGCTCCCGTTGACGCAGTGCGTCATGATAAAGACACAAAATCACGTCAGCATGGGTCAGGTTACACATCGCGTCAAGATAAGGAAACAAATGACGTCAGAATATTCCCGCTGACGCAGTCCGCCATGATAAGCACACAATTGACGTCAGCATGCGTCCGTTCATGTAGTGCGTCATGATAAGGACAAAATTGACGTCATCATGCGCCGGTTGACGCAATGCGTCATGTAAGGACAAAAATGACGTCAGCATGCGTCCCTTGACGCACTACGTCCTATTAGGGACACATATGACGTCAGCATATGTCCTTTGACACAGTGCGTCGTGATAAGGTCACATGACGTCAGTATGAGTGCATGATCACAAATGACGTTAATATGCGTCATGATAAGGAGAAAAATGACGTCAGCATGCATCAGTTGACACAAATGATTGAGGTCAGTTTGCGTTCCATGACGCACTGCGTCATGATAAGCACTAAAATGACGTCAGCATGCGTCCGTTGATACACTGCGTCATGATAAGATAATAAATGATGTCAGCATGCGTGAATTGAAGCACTCCGTCATTATAAGTACATAAATGACGTCAGCATACGTCCGTTGATACACTGCGTCATGATAAGATAATAATGACGTCAGCATGCGTCTATTGAAGCACTGCGTCAAGATAAGGACACAAATGACGTCAGCATATGTCTATTCACGCAGGTTTCCGTCGTGAGGGCACATGTACCCATTGAGGCACTGCCGCATATGATAAGAAAAAAAAATGACGTCAGCATGCGTCTGTTGACGCACTGCGTCATGATAAGCACACAAATGACGTCAGCATTTTCTCATTGATGCAGTCTGTCATGATAACGACACAAATGACGTCAGCATGCGATCATTGACGCACTGATAAGTGGCGAATGACGTCAGCATGCTCCCTTTGACGCAATTCGTCATGATAAGGACACAAAATCACGTCAGCATGCGTCAGGTTACACATCGCGTCAAGATAAGGAAAAAATGACGTCAGAATGTTCCCACGTGACGCAGTCCGCCATGATAAGCACACAAATGACGTCAGCATGCGTCCGTTCATGTAGTGTGTCATGATAAGGACAAAATTGACGTCATCATGCGCCCGTTGACGCAATGCGTCATGGTAAGGACAAAAAATGACGTCAGCATGCGTCCCTTGACGCACTACGTCGTAATAGGGACACATATGACGTCAGCATATGTCCTTTGCACAGTGCGTCGTGATAGGTCACATGACGTCAGCATGAGTGCATCATCACAAATGACGTCAGCATACGTCATGATAAGGAGAAAAATGACGTCAGCATGCATCAGTTGACACAATGATTCATCATAAGGACACAAATGAGGTCAGCTTGAGTTCCATGACGCACTGCGTCATGATAAGCACCAAAATGACGTCAGCATGCGTCCGTTGATACACTGCGTCATGATAAGATAATAAATGACGTCAGCATGCGTCTATTGAAGCACTCCGTCATGATAAGTACACAAATGACGTCAGCATGCGTCCGTTGATACACTGCGTCATGATAAGATAATAAATGACGTCAGTATGCGTCTATTGAAGCACTGCGTCTAGATAAGGACACAAATGACGTCAGCATATGTCTATTCACACAGGTTGCCGTCGTGAGGGAACATGTACCCATTGACGCACTGCCGCATGATATGATAAGAACAAAAATAACGTCAGCATGCGTCTGTTGACGCACTGCGTCATGATAAGCACACAAATGACGTCAGCATGTTCCCATTGATGCACGTCCGTCATGATAAACGACACAAATGACATCAGCATGCGTTTATTGACGCACTGATAAGTGGAAAATGACGTCAGCATGCTCCCGTTGACGCAGTGCGTCATGATAAAGACACAAAATCACGTCAGCATGCGTCAGCTGACACATCGCGTCAAGATAAGGAAACAAATGACGTCAGGATGTTCCCACTGACGCAGTCCGCCATGATAAGCACACAAATGACGTCAGCATGCGTCTGTTCATGTAGTGTGTCATGATAAGGACAAAATGACGTCATCATGCGCCGGATGACGCAATGCGTCATGGTAAGGACAAAATGACGTCAGCATGCGTCCCTTGACGCACTACGTCCTAATAGGGACACATATGACGTCAGCATATGTCCTTTGACACAGTGCGTCGTGATAAGGTCACATGACGTCAGCATGAGTGCATCATCACAAATGACGTCAGCATACGTCATGATAAGGAGAAAAATGACGTCAGCATGCATCAGTTGACAAAATGATTCATCATAAGGACACAAATGAGGTCAGCTTGCGTTCCATGACGCACTGCGTCATGATAAGCACCAAAATGACATCAGCATGCGTCCGTTGATACACTGCGTCATGATAAGAGATAAATGACGTCAGCATGCGTCTATTGAAGCACTCCGTCATGATAAGTACACAAATAACGTCAGCATGCGTCCTTTGATACACTGCGTCATGATCAGATATAATGACGTCAGCATTCGTCTATTGAAGCACTGCGTCAAGATAAGCACACACAAATGACGTCAGCATATGTCTATTCACACGCAGGTTGCCGTCGTGAGGGCACATATACCCATTGACGCACTGCCGCATAATATGATAAGAACAAAAATAACGTCAGCATGCGTCTGTTCACGCACTGCGTCATAATAAGCACACAAATGACGTCAGCAAGTTCCCATTTGATGCCGTCCGTCATGATAACGACACAAATGACATCAGCATGCGTTGTTTTTTAACGCACTGATAAGTGGGCAATGACGTCAGCAGCATGCTCCGTTGACGCAGAGCGTCATGATAAAGACACAACATCACGTCAGCATGCGTCAGCTGACACATCGCGTAAAGATAAGGAAACAAATGACGTCAGGATATTCCCGCTGATGCAGCAGAACCGCCATGATAAGTTCACAAATGACGTCAGCATGCGTCCGTTCATGTGATGACGTCAGCATGCATCAGTTGACACAATGATTCATCATAAGGACACAAATGAGGTCAGCTTGCGTTCCATGACGCACTGCGTCATGATAAGCGCCAACCAAATGACAATGTCAGCATGCGTCCGTTGATACAGTGCGTCATGATAAGGATAAAAATGACGTCAGCATGCGCCGGTTGACGCACTGCGTCATGATAAGGTACACAAATGACGTCAGCATGCGTCCCCTTGACGCACTGCGTCATGATCAGGGACACATATGACGTCAGCATATGTCTATTGAAGCAGTGCGTCGTGATAAGCACACAAATGACGTCAGCATATGATGCACGCAGGTTGCCGTCAAATGACGTCACATATACCCATTGACGTCCGCATAATATGATAAGAACAAAATGACGTCAGCATGCGTCTGTTGACGCACTGCGTCATAATAAGACACAAATGACGTCAGCAACAAAGGAAAGTCCAAGCATAATCCATGAGTTCCATCACGCACTGCGTCATGATAAGCACCAAAATGACGTCAGCATGCGTCCGTTGATACACACTGCGTCATGATAAGATAATAAATGACGTCAGCATGCGTCTATTGAAGCACTCCGTCATGATAAGACACAACAAATGACGTCAGCATGCGTCCCGTTGATACACTGCGTCATGATAAGATAACAAATGACGTCAGCATGCGTCTATTGAAGCACTGCATCAGATAAGGACACAAATGACGTCAGCATATGTCTACACAGGTTGCCGTCACATGTACCCATTGACGCACTGCCGCATGATATGATATAAGCACCAAAATGACGTCAGCATGCGTCTGTTGACGCACTGCGTCATGATAAAGCACCAAATGACGTCAGCATGCGTCCATTGATGCACTCCGTCATGATAACGACACAAATGACGTCAGCATGCGTCCTTTGATACACGCGTCTGATAAGATAAAAAAATGACGTCAGCATGCTCCTATTGACGCACTGCGTCATGATAAGACACAAATGACGTCAGCATGCGTCTATTGACGCAGGTTGCGCGTCAAGATAGGAAACAAATGACGTGCCGCATAATATGATAAGAACAAAAATAACGTCAGCATGCGTCTGTTCACGCAGTCCGCCATGATAAGCACACACAAATGACGTCAGCATGCGTCTGTTCATGCAGTCCGTCATGATACGACACAAAATGACGTCATCATGCGTTTTTGACGCAATGCGTCATGATAAGTGACAAATGACGTCAGCATGCGTCCCTTGACGCAGAGCGTCATGATAATAGACACACATATGACGTCAGCATGCGTATGTCCTTTGGCACAGTCGCGTCGTGATAAGGTCACATGACGTCAGGCATCCCGCTGTGCAGACCGCAAATGATAAGTCATGACGTCATGCATGCGTCCGTTCATGTGATGACGTCAGCATGCATCAGTTGACACAATGATTCATCATCATAGGACACAAATGAGGTCAGCTTGCGTTCCATGACGCACTGCGCGTCATGATAAGCACCAAAATGACGTCAGCATGCGTCCGTTGATACACTGCGTCATGATAAGATAATAAATGACGTCAGCATGCGTCTATTGAAGCACTCCGTCATGATAAGTACACAAATAACGTCAGCATGCGTCCTTTGATACACTGCGTCATGATCAGATAATAAATGACGTCAGCATTCGTCTATTGAAGCACTGCGTCAAGATAAGCACACAAATGACGTCAGCATATGTCTATTCACGCAGGTTGCCGTCGTGAGGGCACATATACCCATTGACGCACTGCCGCATAATATGATAAGAACAAAAATAACGTCAGCATGCGTCTGTTCACGCACTGCGTCATAATAAGCACACAAATGACGTCAGCAAGTTCCCATTGATGCAGTCCGTCATGATAACGACACAAATGACATCAGCATGCGTTTTTTAACGCACTGATAAGTGGGCAAATGACGTCAGCATGCTCCCGTTGACGCAGAGCGTCATGATAAAGACACAACATCACGTCAGCATGCGTCAGCTGACACATCGCGTAAAGATAAGGAAACAAATGACGTCAGGATATTCCCGCTGATGCAGACCGCCATGATAAGTTCACAAATGACGTCAGCATGCGTCCGTTCATGTGATGACGTCAGCATGCATCAGTTGACACAATGATTCATCATAAGGACACAAATGAGGTCAGCTTGCGTTCCATGACGCACTGCGTCATGATAAGCACCAAAATGACGTCAGCATGCGTCCGTTGATACACTGCGTCATGATAAGATAAATAAATGACGTCAGCATGCGTCTATTGAAGCACTCCGTCATGATAAGTACACAAATAACGTCAGCATGCGTCCTTTGATACACTGCGTCATGATCAGATAATAAATGACGTCAGCATTCGTCTATTGAAGCACTGCGTCAAGATAAGCACACAAATGACGTCAGCATATGTCTATTCACGCAGGTTGCCGTCGTGGGGGCACATATACCCCATTGACGCACTGCCGCATAATATGATAAGAACAAAAATAACGTCAGCATGCGTCTGTTCACGCACTGCGTCATAATAAGCACACAAATGACGTCAGCAAGTTCCCATTGATGCAGTCCGTCATGATAACGACACAAATGACATCAGCATGCGTTTTTAACGCACTGATAAGTGGGCAAATGACGTCAGCATGCTCCCGTTGACGCAGAGCGTCATGATAAAGACACAACATCACGTCAGCATGCGTCAGCTGACACATCGCGTAAAGATAAGGAAACAAATGACGTCAGGATATTCCCGCTGATGCAGACCGCCATGATAAGTTCACAAATGACGTCAGCATGCGTCCGTTCATGTGATGACGTCAGCATGCATCAGTTGACACAATGATTCATCATAAGGACACAAATGAGGTCAGCTTGCGTTCCATGACGCACTGCGTCATGATAAGCACCAAAATGACGTCAGCATGCGTCCGTTGATACACTGCGTCATGATAAGATAATAAATGACGTCAGCATGCGTCTATTGAAGCACTCCGTCATGATAAGTACACACAATAACGTCAGCATGCGTCCTTTGATACACTGCGTCATGATCAGATAATAAATGACGTCAGCATTCGTCTATTGAAGCACTGCGTCAAGATAAGCACACAAATGACGTCAGCATATGTCTATTCACGCAGGTTGCCGTCGTGAGGGCACATATACCCATTGACGCACTGCCGCATAATATGATAAGAACAAAAATAACGTCAGCATGCGTCTGTTCACGCACTGCGTCATAATAAGCACACAAATGACGTCAGCAAGTTTCCCATTGATGCAGTCCGTCATGATAACGACACAAATGACATCAGCATGCGTTTTTTTTTTTTTTTAACGCACTGATAAGTGGGCAAATGACGTCAGCATGCTCCCGTTGACGCAGAGCGTCATGATAAAGACACAACATCACGTCAGCATGCGTCAGCTGACACATCGCGTAAAGATAAGGAAACAAATGACGTCAGGATATTCCCGCTGATGCAGACCGCCATGATAAGTTCACAAATGACGTCAGCATGCGTCCGTTCATGTGATGACGTCAGCATGCATCAGTTGACACAATGATTCATCATAAGGACACAAATGAGGTCAGCTTGCGTTCCATGACGCACTGCGTCATGATAAGCACCAAAATGACGTCAGCATGCGTCCGTTGATACACTGCGTCATGATAAGATAATAAATGACGTCAGCATGCGTCTATTGAAGCACTCCGTCATGATAAGTACACAAATAACGTCAGCATGCGTCCTTTGATACACTGCGTCATGATCAGATAATAAATGACGTCAGCATTCGTCTATTGAAGCACTGCGTCAAGACAAGCACACAATGACGTCAGCATATGTCTATTCACGCAGGTTGCCGTCGTGAGGGCACATATACCCATTGACGCACTGCCGCATAATATGATAAGAAGAAAAAAATAACGTCAGCATGCGTCTGTTCACGCACTGCGTCATAATAAGCACACAAATGACGTCAGCAAGTTCCCATTGATGCAGTCCGTCATGATAACGACACAAATGACATCAGCATGCGTTTTTTTTAACGCACTGATAAGTGGGCAAATGACGTCAGCATGCTCCCGTTGACGCAGAGCGTCATGATAAAGACACAACATCACGTCAGCATGCGTCAGCTGACACATCGCGTAAAGATAAGGAAACAAATGACGTCAGGATATTCCCGCTGATGCAGACCGCCATGATAAGTTCACAAATGACGTCAGCATGCGTCCGTTCATGTGATGACGTCAGCATGCATGCATCAGTTGACACAATGATTCATCATAAGGACACAAATGAGGTCAGCTTGCGTTCCATGACGCACTGCGTCATGATAAGCACCAAAATGACGTCAGCATGCGTCCGTTGATACACTGCGTCATGATAAGATAATAAATGACGTCAGCATGCGTCTATTGAAGCACTCCGTCATGATAAGTACACACAAATAACGTCAGCATGCGTCCTTTGATACACTGCGTCATGATCAGATAATAAATGACGTCAGCATTCGTCTATTGAAGCACTGCGTCAAGATAAGCACACAAATGACGTCAGCATATGTCTATTCACGCAGGTTGCCGTCGTGAGGGCACATATACCCATTGACGCACTGCCGCATAATATGATAAGAACAAAAATAACGTCAGCATGCGTCTGTTCACGCACTGCGTCATAATAAGCACACACAAATGACGTCAGCAAGTTCCCATTGATGCAGTCCGTCATGATAACGACACAAATGACATCAGCATGCGTTTTTTTTTTTAACGCACTGATAAGTGGGCAAATGACGTCAGCATGCTCCCGTTGACGCAGAGCGTCATGATAAAGACACAACATCACGTCAGCATGCGTCAGCTGACACATCGCGTAAAGATAAGGAAACAAATGACGTCAGGGATATTCCGCTGATGCAGACCGCGCCATGATAAGTTCACAAATGACGTCAGCATGCGTCCGTTCATGTGATGACGTCAGCATGCATCAGTTGACACAATGATTCATCATAAGGACACAAATGAGGTCAGCTTGCGTTCCATGACGCACTGCGTCATGATAAGCACCAAAATGACGTCAGCATGCGTCCGTTGATACCACTGCGTCATGATAAGATAATAAATGACGTCAGCATGCGTCTATTGAAGCACTCCGTCATGATAAGTACACAAATAACGTCAGCATGCGTCCTTTGATACACTGCGTCATGATCAGATAATAAATGACGTCAGCATTCGTCTATTGAAGCACTGCGTCAAGATAAGCACACAAATGACGTCAGCATATGTCTATTCACGCAGGTTGCCGTCGTGAGGGCACATATACCCATTGACGCACTGCCGCATAATATGATAAGAACAAAAATAACGTCAGCATGCGTCTGTTCACGCACTGCGTCATGATAAGCACACAAATGACGTCAGCAAGTTCCCATTGATGCAGTCCGTCATGATAACGACACAAATGACATCAGCATGCGTTTTTTTTTTTTAACGCACTGATAAGTGGGCAAATGACGTCAGCATGCTCCCGTTGACGCAGAGCGTCATGATAAAGACACACAAATCACGTCAGGATCCGTCAGCTGACACATCGCGTCAAGATAAGGAAACAAATGACGACAGCATATTCCCTGCTGACGCAGTCCGCCATGATAAAACACAAATGACGTCAGCATGCGTCCGTTCATGTGGTGCGTCATGATAAGGACAAAATCACGTCATCATGCGCCGTTTGACGCAATGTGTCATGATAAGGACACACGACGTCAGCATGCGGCCCCTAACGCTCTACGTCCTAATAGGGACACATATGACGTCAGCATATGTCCTTTGATACAGTGCACCAAAAGGTCACATGACGTCAGTATGCGTGCATGATCACAAATGACGTCAGTACGCGTCATGATAAGGAGGAAAATGACGTCAGCATGCATCTATTGACACAATGATTCATCATAAGGACACAAATGAGGTCAGCTTACGTGCGTTCCATGACGCATAACGTCAGCACCAAAATGACGTCCATGCGTCCGATAACACTGCGTCATGATAAGATAATAAATGACGTCAGCATTCGTCTATTGAAGCACTGCGTCAAGATAAGGACACAAATGGACGTCAGCATATGTCTATTCACGCAGGTTGCCGTCGTGAGGGTACATATACCCATTGACGAATTGCCGCATAATATGATAAGAACAAAATTACGTCAGCATGCGTCTGTTTGACGCACTGCGTCATGATAAGCACACAAATGACGTCAGCATGTTCCCATTGATGCAGTCCGTCATGATAACGACACAAATGACATCAGCATGCGTTTTTTTTTTTTTTAACGCACTGATAAGTGGGCAAATGACGTCAGCATGCTCCCGTTGACGCAGAGCGTCATGATAAAGACACAAAATCACGTCAGGATCCGTCAGCTGACACATCGCGTCAAGATAAGGAAACAAATGACGACAGCATGTTCCTGCTGACGCAGTCCGCCATGATAAACACACAAATGACGTCAGCATGCGTCCGTTCATGTGGTGCGTCATGATAAGGACAAAATTCACGTCATCATGCGCCGGTTGACGCAATGTGTCATGATCAGCACACAAATGACGTCAGCATGCGGCCCCTAACGCTCTACGTCCTAATAGGGACACATATGACGTCAGCATATGTCCTTTGATACAGTGCGTCGTGATAAGGTCACATGACGTCAGTATGAGTGCATGATCACAAATGACGTCAGTACGCGTCATGATAAGGAGGAAAATGACGTCAGCATGCATCAGTTGACACAATGATTCATCATAAGGACACAAATGAGGTCAGCTTGCGTTCCATGACGCATTGCGTCATGATAAGCACCAAAATGACGTCAGCATGCGTCCGTTGATACACTGCGTCATGATAAGATAATAAATGACGTCAGCATTCGTCTATTGAAGCACTGCATCTAGATAAGGACACAAATGACGTCAGCATATGTCTATTCACGCAGGTTGCCGTCGTGAGGGTACATGTACCCATTGACGAATTGCCGCATAATATGATAAGAACAAAATTATCAGCATGCGTCTGTTGACGCACTGCGTCATGATAAGCACACAAATGACGTCAGCATGTTCCCATTGATGCAGTCCGTCATGATAACGACACAAATGACATCAGCATGCGTTTTTTTTTTTTAACGCACTGATAAGTGGGCAAATGACGTCAGCATGCTCCCGTTGACGCAGAGCGTCATGATAAAGACACAAAATCACGTCAGGATCCGTCAGCTGACACATCGCGTCAAGATAAGGAAACAAATGACGACAGCATGTTCCTGCTGACGCAGTCCGCCATGATAAACACACAAATGACGTCAGCATGCGTCCGTTCATGTGGTGCGTCATGATAAGGACAAAATTCACGTCATCATGCGCCGGTTGACGCAATGTGTCATGATCAGCACACAAATGACGTCAGCATGCGGCCCCTAACGCTCTACGTCCTAATAGGGGACACATATGACGTCAGCATATGTCCTTTGATACAGTGCGTCGTGATAAGGTCACATGACGTCAGTATGAGTGCATGATCACAAATGACGTCAGTACGCGTCATGATAAGGAGGAAAATGACGTCAGCATGCATCAGTTGACACAATGATTCATCATAAGGACACAAATGAGGTCAGCTTGCGTTCCATGACGCATTGCGTCATGATAAGCACCAAAATGACGTCAGCATGCGTCCGTTGATACACTGCGTCATGATAAGATAATAAATGACGTCAGCATTCGTCTATTGAAGCACTGCATCTAGATAAGGACACAAATGACGTCAGCATATGTCTATTCACGCAGGTTGCCGTCGTGAGGGTACATGTACCCATTGACGAATTGCCGCATAATATGCATAAATAACAAAATTATCAGCATGCGTCTGTTGACGCACTGCGTCATGATAAGCACACAAATGACGTCAGCATGTTCCCATTGATGCAGTCCGTCATGATAACGACACAAATGACATCAGCATGCGTTTTTTTTTTTTTTAACGCACTGATAAGTGGGCAAATGACGTCAGCATGCTCCCGTTGACGCAGAGCGTCATGATAAAGACACAAAATCACGTCAGGATCCGTCAGCTGACACATCGCGTCAAGATAAGGAAACAAATGACGACAGCATGTTCCTGCTGACGCAGTCCGCCATGATAAACACACAAATGACGTCAGCATGCGTCCGTTCATGTGGTGCGTCATGATAAGGACAAAATTCACGTCATCATGCGCCGGTTGACGCAATGTGTCATGAAGGACACAAATGACGTCAGCATGCGGCCCCTAACGCTCTACGTCCTAATAGGGACACATATGACGTCAGCATATGTCCTTTGATACAGTGCGTCGTGATAAGGTCACATGACGTCAGTATGAGTGCATGATCACAAATGACGTCAGTACGCGTCATGATAAGGAGGAAAATGACGTCAGCATGCATCAGTTGACACAATGATTCATCATAAGGACACAAATGAGGTCAGCTTGCGTTCCATGACGCATTGCGTCATGATAAGCACCAAAATGACGTCAGCATGCGTCCGTTGATACACTGCGTCATGATAAGATAATAAATGACGTCAGCATGCGTCTATTGAAGCACTGCATCTAGATAAGGACACAAATGACGTCAGCATATGTCTATTCACGCAGGTTGCCGTCGTGAGGGTACATGTACCCATTGACGAATTGCCGCATAATATGATAAGACACAAATTATCAGCATGCGTCTGTTGACGCACTGCGTCATGATAAGCACACAAATGACGTCAGCATGTTCCCATTGATGCAGTCCGTCATGATAACGACACACAATGACATCAGCATGAGTTTATTGACGCACTGATAAGTGGGCAAATGACGTCAGCATGCTCCCGTTGACGCAGTGCGTCATGATAAAGACACAAAATCACGTCAGCATGCGTCAGCTGACACATCGCGTCAAGATAAGGAAAACAAATGACGTCAGAATTCCCGCTGACGCAGTCCGCCATGATAAGCACACACAAATGACGTCAGCATGCGTCCGTTCATGTAGTGCGTCATGATAAGGACAAAATTGACGTCATCATGCGCCGGTTGACGCAATGCGTCATGGTAAGGACAAAAATGACGTCAGCATGCCTTGACCCGTCCTATGACGCACTACGTCACCTTTATGGGGGACACATATGACGTCAGCATATGTCCTTTGACACAGGGCGTCGTGATAAGGTCACATGACGTCAGTATGAGTGCATGATCACAAATGACGTCAGTACGCACGTCATGATAAGGAGGAAAATGACGTCAGCATGCATCAGTTGACACAATGATTCATCATAAGGACACAAATGAGGTCAGCTTGCGTTCCATGACGCATTGCGTCATGATAAGTCACCAAAATGACGTCAGCATGCGTCCGTTGATACACTGCGTCATGATAAGATAATAAATGACGTCAGCATGCGTCTATTGAAGCACTGCATCTAGATAAGGACACAAATGACGTCAGCATATGTCTATTCACGCAGGTTGCCGTCGTGAGGGTACATGTACCATTGACGAATTGCCGCATAATATGATAAGAACAAAATTACGTCAGCATGCGTCTGTTGACGCACTGCGTCATGATAAGCACACAAATGACGTCAGCATGTTCCCATTGATGCAGTCCGTCATGATAACGACACAAATGACATCAGCATGCGTTTATTGACGCACTGATAAGTGGGCAAATGACGTCAGCATGCTTCCGTTGACGCAGTGCGTCATGATAAGAGACACAAATCACGTCAGCATGCGTCAGGCTACACATCGCGTCAAGATAAGGAAAAAAATGACGTCAGCATATTCCCGCTGACGCAGTCCGCCATGATAAGCACACAAATGACGTCAGCATGCGTCCGTTCAATGTGTGCGTCATGATAAGGACAAAATTGACGTCATCATGCGCCGGTTGACGCAATGCGTCATGGATAAGGACAAAAATGACGTCAGCATGCGTCCCCTGACGCTCTACGTCCTATTAGGGACACATATATGACGTCAGCATATGTCCTTTGATACAGTGCGTCGTGATAAGGTCACATGACGTCAGTATGAGTGCATGATCACAAATGACGTTAGTATGCGTCATGATAAGGAGAAAAATGACGTCAGCATGCATCAGTTGACACAATGATTCATGAGGTCAGTTTGCGTTCGTCCATGACGCACTGCGTCATGATAAGCACTAAAATGACGTCAGCATGCGTCCGTTGATACACTGCGTCATGATAAGATAATAAATGATGTCAGCATGCGTGAATTGAAGCACTCCGTCATTATAAGTACATAAATGACGTCAGCATACGTCCGTTGATACACTGCGTCATGATAAAGATAATAAATGACGTCAGCATGCGTCTATTGAAGCACTGCGTCAAGATAAGGACACAAATGACGTCAGCATATGTCTATATTCACGCAGGTTCCGTCGTGAGGGCACATGTACCCATTGACGGCACTGCCGTATATGATAAGAAAAAAAATGACGTCAGCATGCGTCTGTTGACGCACTGCGTGCGTGCATGATAAGCACACAAATGACGTCAGCATTTTTCACTGATGCAGTCCGTCATGATAACGACACAAATGACGTCAGCATGCGATCATTGACGCACTGATAAGTGGGCGAAAAATGACGTCAGCATGCTCCCTTTGACGCAATGCGTCATGATAAAGGACACAAAATCACGTCAGCATGCGTCAGCTGACACATCGCGTCAAGATAAGGAAACAAATGACGTCAGCATATTCCATGCTGACGCAGTCCGCCATGATAAACACACAAATGACGTCAGCATGCGTCCGTTCATGTGGTGCGTCATGATAAGGACAAAATTGACGTCATCATGCGCCGGTTGACGCAATGTGTCATGATAAGGACACAAATGACGTCAGCATGCGGACCCTAACGCTCTACGTCCTAATAGGGACACATATGACGTCAGCATATGTCCTTTGATACAGTGCGTCGTGATAAGGTCACATGACGTCAGTATGAGTGCATGATCACAATGACGTCAGTACGCGTCATGATAAGGAGGAAAATGACGTCAGCATGCATCAGTTGACACAATGATTCATCATAAGGACACAAATGAGGTCAGCTTGCGTTCCATGACGCATTGCGTCATGATAAGCACCAAAATGACGTCAGCATGCGTCCGTTGATACACTGCGTCATGATAAGATAATCTATGACGTCAGCAGCATGCGTCTATTGAAGCACTCCGTCATGATAAGTACACAAATGATGTCAGCATGCGTCCGTTGATACACTGCGTCATGATAAGATAATCAATGACGTCAGCATGCGTCTATTGAAGCACTGCATCTAGATAAGGACACAAATGACGTCATCATATGTCTATTCACACAGGTTGCCGTCGTGAGGGAACATGTACCCATTGACGCAACTGCCGCATGATATGATAAGAACAAAAATAACATCAGCATGCGTCTGTTGACGCACTGCGTCATGATAAGCACACAAATGACGTCAGCATGTTCCCCATTGATGCAGTCCGTCATGATAACGACACAAATGACATCAGCATGCGTTTATTGACGCACTGATAAGTGGGCAAATGACGTCAGCATGCTCCCTTTGACGCAGTGCGTCATGATAAAGGACACAAAATCACGTCAGCATGCGTCAGCTGACACATCGCGTCAAGATAAGGGAAAAAATGACGTCAGAATATTCCCCGCTGACGCAGTCCGCCATGATAAGACACAATTGACGTCAGCATGCGTCCGTTCATGTAGTGCGTCATGATAAGGACAAAATGACGTCATCATGCGCGGTTGACGCAATGCTGTCATGGTAAGGACACAAATGACGTCAGCATGCGTCCCTTTGACGCACTGCTACGTCTATTAGGGACACATGACGTCAGCATATGTCCTTTGACACAGTGCGTCGTGATAAGGGTCAATGACGTCAGCATGAGTGCATCATCACAAATGACGTCAGCATACGTCATGATAAGGGAAGAAAATGACGTCAGCATGCATCAGTTGACAGACTGATCACCATCATAAGGACACACAAATGAGGTCAGCTTGCGTTCCATTGACGCACTGCGTCATGATAAGCACCAAAATGACGTCAGCATGCGTCCCGTTGATACACTGCGTCATGATAAGGATAATAAATGACGTCAGAATGCGTCTAGTGAAGCACTCCGTCATGATAAGTACACAAATGATGTCAGCATGTGTCCGTTGATACACTGCGTCATGATAAGAAATCAATGGACGTCAGCATGCGTTTATTGAAGCACTAGCATCTAGATAAGGACACCAAATGACGTCAGCATATGTCTATATTCACAAGGTTGCCGTCGTGAGGGAACATGTACCCATTGACACACTGCACGCATGATATGATAAGAACAAAAATAACATCAGCATGCGTCTGTTGACCGCACTGCGTCATGATAAGCACACAAATGACGTCAGCATGTTCCCATTGATGCAGTGCGTCATGATAACGACATAAATGACCTCAGTATGCGTCCGTTGATACACTGCGTCATGATAAAGATAAAGCAAAATGACGTCAGCATGCGTCTATGTAAAGCACTGCGTCATGATAAGGACACAAAATGGACGTCAACCATATGGCTATTCACGCAGGTTGCAATCAATGAGGCGACATGTACCCATTGACGAAACTGCCTCATGATATCATAAAGATTAGAAATGACGTCAGCATGCGTCTGTTGGTGCACTGCGTCAAGATAGGCACAGAACTGACGTCAGCATGTTCCATTGAAGCAGTCTGTCATGATAACAACACAAATGACATCAGCATGCGTTCATTGACGCACTGATAAGTCGGCAAATGACGTCAGCATGCTCCCGTGGACGCCAGTGCGTCATGATAAGGACACAAAATCACGTCAGCATGCGTCAGCTGACACACTCGCGTCAAGATAAAGGAAACAAATGATAGACGTCAGCATATTCCCGCTGACGCAGTCCGCCCTGATAAACACACATAAATGACGACAGAATGCGTCCATTGAGTAGTGCGTTATGATAAGGACAAAATTTGACGTCATCAGGGGCCGGTTGACGCAATGCGTCCTGACAAGGACACAAATGACGTCAGAATGCGTCCCTTGACGCACTACGTCCTAATAGGGACACATATGACGTCAGCATATGTCCTTTGACACAGTGTGTAGTGGCAAGGAAAACATGACGTCAGCATGAGTGCATCATCACAAATGACGTGAGGTTGCGTCATGGATAAAGTGAAAAATGACGTCAGCATGCATCAGTTGACACAATGATTCATCCATAAGGACACAAATGTGGTCAGCTTGCGTTCCATGACGCACTGCGTCATGATAAGCACCAAAATGACGTCAGCATGCGTCCGTTGATACACTGCGTCATGATAAGATAATAAATGACGTCAGCATGCGTGTACTGAAGCACTGCGTCATGAATAGGACACAAATGATGTCAGCATGTTCCGTTGATACTCTGCGTCATGTTAGATAATAAATGACGTCATCATGGCGTCTATTGAAGCACTGCCAGGCGTCATGATAAGGACACAAATGACGTCAGCATATGGCTATTCACGCAGGTTGCCGTCGTGAGGCCACATGTAGCCCATTGACGAACTGCCTGCATGATAATCATAAGGATATGAAATGACGTCAGCATGCGTCTGTTGATGCACTGCGTCATGATAAGCACACAACTGACGTCAGCATGTTCCCATTGATGCAGTCCGTCATGATATCGACACAAATGACGTCAGCATGCGTCTTATTGATGCACTGATAAGTAAGCAAATGACGTCAGCATGCTCCCGTTGACGCAGTGCGTCATTATAAGGACAACAAAATCACGTCAGCATGCGTCAGGTGACACATCGCGTCAAGATAAGGAAACACACAATGTCGTCAGAATGTTCCCGCTGACGCAGTCCGCCATGATAAGCACACAAATGACGGGTCAGCTTGCGTCCGTTCATGTAGTACGTCATGATAAGGACAAAATTGACGTCATCGATGCGCCGGTTGACGCCAATGCGTCATGGTAAGGACACAAATGACGTCAGCCTGCGTCCTTGCCTCACTACGTCCTAATAAGGACACAGTGACGGCCGCAGAGTGCATCATCACAAATGACGTCAGACATGCGTCATGATAAGGAGAAAGATGACGTCAGCATGCATCAGTTGACGTACAAAGTCCTTAAAAAAAGAGGATAATATGGACGTCAGCATATGTTTTTTTACGTCGTGATAAGGAACATATGACGCACAGCTTGCGTCCCCTGTATCCTATGTCTTGAAAAGTAGACATGTGACGTCAGCATGAGTGCATTCATCCTGTAAACCTACTCGTCCTAAAAAAAGGATACTATGACGTCAGCATATGTTCCTTTGAGGAAGTGCCTCGATCTAATAAGGACACATTTGACGTCAGGCATGCGTCACCTTGAATATAGACTTGTCCTAAAAAGGAGAATCTGACGTCAGAATGAAGTGCATCATCAAGGAGTTCCGTCGGCATGCCGTCATGATAAGGAGAAAAATCAAGTCAGCATGCGTCCGTTGAGCACTACGGCAAGCCATGATCCTTTGACGAGTTTGTCGTGATAAGAAAACACAAATGCACTCAGCCATGGTCCCCTGAAGCA
>JADBJO010029683.1:0-7500 GCA_016801955.1 Conus betulinus
AGTGCCACTCGATTTGTAAAGGCCGGGAGGTCGGCGGTTTAATTTCCGACAGAGCCACTCACTTGGTGCCTTGTTTTTTGTTGCTGTAGTCATACTGCTATAACCAGGTAGGTGAGTTTGCTATCGGCTAGAAATGGTAAGACTGCAAAAGTCGAGTTTCATCCCACTTATGGATGTGCCTCTGACAGTGCTGATTAAATTTTTTCCTGACCAGCACTGCAAGTGTCAGTATTGTTTTGTGCCTGACTGACCCGGGATACATTATAACAAAAAAAGAAGCGTAGAGTACATGCATTCCTGTCGTGTAGTCCTCTGAGGGAATGGAGCTCTACAGAGTCACCTTCCTCATTCTCATTCTCATCTGATCTGCATAAAAAGTCCCTAAAAATTCTGTAGACCCTGAGCCATGCTTTCTAGATTTCCTCGCCGCGCGTCCTTTGCTGTCAGTGAGTCCGTGTTGAGCTTGTTGGTATCAGCAGCATCGTGGGTATGGTCATTGGGCGGAACAGAGTGGCACCAAGGACAGAGACGCTCACTCCACGCTGGCCCCACGACTAAGCAATCATTGTCGTCAGCAGGAGGCCTGGTAAGCGGTGCCCTGCGAATTTTTTAGATCTCTGAACATGCACCATCGGACACCACTGAAGTGACTTGGCAACGATGCGTGTCTTTTTCTGGCTGGGTTGCCTCAGGACGGCTTGATGATGACTGCTCCCTGTGGACTTGCCAGGCCGGAACTATGACGGGACCAGGCATGATGTGGCTATGTGCGGAAAGGGGCGGAGTAAGGGGCGTTGGAGTTAATGCCACTGAAACAGAACTATAACCTAGAAAGAGTGATAGGGGTTAAGACGCAAAAGGCAACACGAAAAAAAGGGAGAAAGTCTGGTGAACAGAGAGAGAAAGAACTTTGTTTTTTTTAGGTAAAAGAAGTTACATTCAAGCTAGCATTTTTTTTTAAATCTATGTGATACAATGTGTGACGCTTGACTTGCGAAAGCGCTTGAGAGAAGTGAAGCCAGAGAGAGAGAGAGAGAGAGAGAGAGAGAGAGAGAGAGAGAGAGGAACTGAGAGAGACAGACAGAGACGACTGACAGACAATAAGAAAAGAAGGAAAGCGGGGGGGTGATGGAGGGAGGGATGGGAACACATGTTTGCATGCTCGCTATGTTCTGAAGATACGTTTCTGTGAACTCTATAACACACACGAATTATAATAAACACGCCCTTTTGAGAGTTGGGTTAGGAACGGAGTGTGAGGCTGCCGGAAAGGGCGGGAACATGCATCCAAATCGGCTAGGATGTTTTGTGGCCCTTCTGTAACGTTGCACAAGTCATGCAAATATTCCCCGAGCAGCGGGTTCACAGTCCGAGTTAAGAGCAACACGCGAGGAGGTGCCGTGGCTTGTGGTCCCACAAGACCACCTCGGATGGATGCGCGCGTGCTGTTTTCAACAGTCAACGTTGCAGTTAACTCATACCAATCTAAAGGAGTTCACAGAATTCGGTGACTGTGACCCGAAAGGCAGAATCTTTTTTCTGATTCCCTTTCTTTCTCTTCATGGTCCTGCTGGCTTGATTGACCACGAACCAAATCCTTTCTGTCTGTCAAAGTTCGAGCTTGAGTGGACATTTTTTTTCTTTTCGAACCAACGTTTCGTCATTGTTGTTCCTAAAGCATCGTACGTAGTAACGTCCTCCGATTGGTCCTACGAGTCTGTGCGTCATTCATTCTCTCATACTACTTTGAAAATATACATAATTATTGTTTCAACAAAGTTTTGCTTTGTAAACCTACTTTCAGCTCTCTCTCTCTCTCTCTCTCTCCCACTCCTCTCTCTCTCCCGCCTCTCTCTCTCCTCTCTCTCTCTCATCCGTCTTTTCACATCACCTTTCTCACTCGCATAATGCCATGCACTGAATCTCAATGTCAGCTCTGGATTTAATTTCGTGCAAACAATCTTTCATTTGTTGACTTTCCTTTATGAAGCGGGGGAAAAGGTCGAATTCAGAATCATTTTTCATAACAACTTGTGTGTGTGATGTTCCAAAGTCACGAGTTTTTGTCCATGCTGTTGATTTTTTTTTTTTTTTTTTTGCGTTGATAGGACTTCTACAGAACGAATTATGAATTACAGAATTTGTTCCTGTCACAAAAAAAACATGATTTTTTAAGGAAAGACAACGAAGAACTGGAAGGATGTAATATACTGGAGATAAAAGAACCAAAGAAACAAACAAAAAGGGAAGGAAGGACAAAAACGGTAAGGAAGAAGGGAAAAAGAAAAAAAAGGGAAAGAGAAAAGAAGCAAGAAAGAAAAGAAAGTAAAGTTAGAGAGAATGAAAGAAAGAAGGAAGGTAAAAAAAAGAAGAGAAAATGGTATATGTAATACAGAGTAAATATAAAAAAAATCTCGAAATGGATACCAAGAAAAATTTAGAATAAGAAAGATTGAAAGACTTCCAACAAAAAGCTTAGGTTGAAAGAAAGAATTAAAGAAAAAGGAAAGAAAGAATACAACAAAAAGGAATAAAATAACAAATAAGAAGAAAGACAAAATAAGAGAAAAGAAGAAGAGAAACAGAGACAACAAAAGAAACGAATTGTATCTCTCTGGTGATACAACAGAAGGCCTTAAAATACAGGGATCTGTTGGATTTAGCTATTTCATTAGCTAAACCGTAGGTATCTGGTGGCTGTAGAATAAGGATCGGTTATAGAGCGTGTGTGTGTGTGTGTGTGTGTTGTGTGTGTGTGTGTGTGTGTGCGTGCGTGTGTGCGTGCCTGTGTGTGCGTGCCTGCGTTCGTGCCTGCGTGTGCCTGCGTGCCTGCCTGTGTGCGTGTGGTGTGCCTGCGTGTTGTGTGTGTGCGTGTGGTGTGTGTGTGTGTGTGTGTGTTTGTGTTTGTGTGTGTGTGTGTGTGTACGTACAATTTGTAATGCACATCTCTTACAGGTGTGTGTGTTTGTATCTCGTGCACACTGTGTACAAGCGTAATGCTCATCTCTTACCTCTTCTACTCTCTTCTCTCTCTCTCTCTGTCTCTCTCAGAATTCCTCTGTCTCGGCTCCTCCTCTTTGTCTCTGTTTGGTGTGTGTGTGTGTGTGCGCGCGTGCGCGCGTGTGCGCGTGTTTCTTATGTGCATGTATGTGCCTAGATGTTTTTTCATCTATGGATACCAATCTCTGACACGAACGTTCACTGTAGACACTAGCGCATAGTTATACTCAACACCCCCTCCTTCCCCGTCCCTTTCCACACTGGTCCCTCTCTGTCCTGGTACTCTTCACCTCCAGTGCCCAACATTGTCATCCCCCCTCACTCTCAGTGGCATCCTTTACGTCTCTAACGTCCTGAAGTCAGCACTCTTCTGCGCGGTGCATTGACCTCTCGTTGCTGACCGACAACCTGCAGTTCACACTGATTCCCAACAACCAGCACGTGTCTCAAACCTGGAACTGCACCAGACTTCACCTTGAAGTCCAAGCTCTTCCGTAATGCTCCGACTTTTCAAGATACTTGTTTCAGCGCTCGTTCCTCGTAAAAATGGAAGCAGCTCAAAGGAACTTTGCTTCTTTATAAGAGTTGTTTTAGACCCTCCACATTTGAGAGGTACTGGAAGCCATTTTGAGCCTGTAGTTAAAACTTCCACAAAGAAAGGTTAGCACCCTAGGGAACAATACTGCTGAAAGGACGCAATTTAGACGATCTGAAAGATCCGACAGACAGAGAAAGTGAACAACAATACGTCATAGAGAGGAGAGAGAGAGAGAGAGAGAGAGAGAGAGAGAGAGAGAGAGAGAGAGGAGGGAGAGAGAGGGGGAAGTATCACTGTAAGGTAAATGTTTTGAGCAGTTTAGTAGTCTTCTTGCCTGACTTTGCCATTTCCAGTGTTTTTGACAAAAACAACAGCAAAAAGAACAAACATTAGCAAAGAAAATAGAGAGAAAAAGAGGGTCAAGATGGGACAGAAAGACGAAGAAGCAGAAGAAGAAGAAGATGATGATGATGATTACAATGATGACGACGATGATGATGGTGTTGATGATGATAATGATGATGACGACGATGAAATTAAGAGTTAAGAGAGAGAGAGCGAGAGAGAGAGAGAGAGAGAGAGAGAGAGAGAGAGAGAGAGAGAGAGCGCTTGAGGTAGTGGCAGGGTAGGATTGTGGGATACCGTGTAAGATTATGACGACAGGTAGTCTAACAGTATAGCATTACTGACGAACAAATCGCGATACGTAAATGATATATTTATATTCACGATGCGCTACAACCCTACTTCCCTCTCCTTCCTTCCTTTCGCTTTCCCTCTCAGAAACTATGCAAGTGAACATATGTTCACATGTATGCCTTTAGATAAACATATATGAGCACAGATGCAAGCAAACACACTCAAACACGTATTTATGTTTTATGCGCACTGTCTTACAGGCACTCACTCACTCACGAGCGCGCAAGCAATACACGCCACGCACGCACGCACACACACACACACACACACACACACACACACACACACACACACACACACACACACACACTGTCACGCATGTAGGTGCGCTAAACTTACTCTCTCTCTCTCTCTCTCACACACACACACACACACACACACACCACACACACACACACACACACCACACACACACACACACATGCACGAACATGTGCACATATCTAACCGTGCTATTCATCAAAATGTTTCAGCACGTACGACAAAGATTCCATACAGACTGAAATGTCCAGCCCAACACGTTGTTCAGAACCTCCCCCTTTACCCCACACCCTCCTCATCCCTCCCGTTCCAACCGTCCCTCTCCCCGCCATAACACACTGCGATGTTGTGTCAGAGTCCACACTGAGGACAAGTAGAAACAAAAGAAAAAACAAAACAAAACAGCCTCCTAGTTGGCCATGGAGTAGCCATGTTTTCACACACACTCTTTTCTTGGATCTAAAGCATCCTTCCTTTCTTCCTTCTTTCTTCCTCCTTTTTTTTTTTAAACCTCATATCTTTTGATGTCTCCTCTCTCCTTTTTTTTTGCCGTGATTTTCTTTTTTGTTTACTTTTGGGGAAAAGAAAATTACTGGACCTTTTTCTTTCTCTTGAAAAGTGTGAGCGTTACGAAAGAGCTTGGACTTTAAGGTGAAGTCTGGTGCAGTTCCACGTTGGAGACACGTGTGTTGGTTATTGGGAATCAGTGTGAACTGCAGGGTGTCCTTCAACAAAATGTCAAAGCGCTGAACAGAGTATCACTGATTTCACGACGTTACATGATGTAACGTGATTGAGAGTGAGGAGGAGATGAAAGTATTGAGCGTGGATGGGCAAGTGACGAGAGAGACAGAGACAGACCAGCATAGAAAAGATGTGGAAGGAGAGGGTATGTGGTAACTGTGCGCCAGTGTCTACCTGTGTACATTCACGTACGATATTGGCACACTTTGTTGACATACATCTACGAACGCACACACGCACGTACGCATGTACGCACGCACGCACACATACATGCCTGCAAATCGTGTAGGAGGCGCACGAGTACAAGATGTAAGAGATGTACACCTCGCATGTGCGCTGGTATGCATGTATCTTTACACACACACACACACACACACACACACACACACACCACACACACACACACACACACACACACATATTCTATCCCAGTCGTTATACTACATGCACCAGATCCCTACAGACCACAAACAGCAAATCCAACATGTCCTTGTGTTTTCAGGCCTTTTTCTGCGGCATCACTGGTTAATTAGCCATCGACATCATCAGCTCCTTTTTCTTTTTTTTCATCCTTTTCCCTCACTTCGATTTTTCTTTTTCTTCGTTCTTTGTAATATTTGTTCATTTCTTCTTCTTTTTTTTTTTCTCTAAATTTTCTGCCTGCCTTATTTTCTTTCCCTTTTTCTTTCTTTCTTTCGTTCCTTTTCTCCTATTCTCTTTGCTTTCTCTTTCATTCTTTTCGCCTTAGTTTTTTTCTTTGATTCCACATTGCGTTTTTTTTTTTTTTTTCTATTGTTCTCTGTTACTGTGTCTTTCATCCTTTCTTCTTTTTATTTGTCCCCCCCCCCCCCCCCCCCCCCCCCCCCCCCCCCCTTCTTTAACACTTCTCTCTTACTTACATTTTACTTACACTTTTTCATTTTCTTTTTTTTCTTGTGCATTCTATCTTCTCTTTCTTTCTTCCCTTCCTTCTTTCTTTCTTCACTTCTTTCCTTACTCTTTCCTTTTTCCCCTTTTTTGTCCCTTTTTTTTTTTTTCTTCAAATCCCTCACAATTTCCTTCCATCTTTATCTTTTCTTGAAACATGTTTGTTTTTTGTTGACAGAAAAAAAAAAAATCTTGATTCTGTAGAAATTCTTATCAACACAAAAAGGTTGACAACATGGTGAAACTGGTGACGTTTAACATCTCACACACGTGTTGGTATTAAAAGTGATTGCGAATTCGATTTTATCTTTCTCGTTTCATGAAGAAAAAAATCAATAAAACGAATTCTGCATTCACAAAATTAAAACAAGAGCTAAAATTGAGAACCAGAGCATGAGATTGTGCATGTGAGAGAGATGCAGGGAAAGAGGGAAGAGAGAGACAGAATGTACTGAAAGAAGGTGCGAGGAGCTAAAGCTTGTATATAACTTTTGTATATTTTCAGACTTATACTGAGAGAGAGAATGGCACACAGACTGAGCACTAATCAGAGAACGTTCCTACTTATGATGCGTCGGGATAATTATGGCAATATTGTCCTTAGAAAAGATGTGCTTTTCCCATTTCCAGCCCTGACAGACAGCAACGATCTGGTCTGTAATGAACAGTCAGAGGATCATGAAAAGAAAGAAAGAGAATCATAATTCAAGTTTCAACTTTTGGATTATGCAGTTCGCGCCGAAGTCTATGGTTTTCTCCTGGACAGCGACGCTTAGCTATTCAAACATCTGTTGAAACAACACACACGGATCCACCCCGAGTGGCTGTGTCACTGCATGCCACAGCAGATCCTCCCATTTTCCTCTTGACTGGACTGTGAACACACAGTTCTGGGTGTATTTACATGACATGCGCACACTTGGAAGCTCACAGACACATCCTTGCAGATTCGATGCATCTTCTCACCCTACCCTGACAATTTATACCATTTCCAAACTCGACTCTTGATATGCTTGTCATGACGTTCTGTGTGCATATCATTCAGAGAGTCGCACATCCAGAACGTCACAAGCATCGTCCACTAGGTATCCCCCCCCCCCCCCCTCACATCTCTCTCTCTCTCTCGGTCGCTCCCCTCTCGCACCCCCTTCTCTCACCTCATACACACACACAGATACTCATTCCCGCTCTTTCTTACTCGACCATTCATGGCCATCATTCAAAAAGAAAAACGTTTTTCCGCGCAAATGGAACATTCCGATACGTGTTTGCTCTTCTTCCTCTGCTTCCTTTTCCACCGTGGGACTAGATTCCTTTTCAGACCGTGTTTT
>JADBJO010029683.1:17500-18749 GCA_016801955.1 Conus betulinus
GGAGTAGTTGTGTGACAACATGCCACAGCCGCCATCACACGTACCTCTCGACTCGACTGTGAACACACAGCTCATGGTGTATGTAGATGACATGTGCACAGTCTGGAAGCTCAGAGACATCCAAACAGATTCGATAAATCTCATCCTGTCCGGCAACTTTAGCCAATTTCCGAACGCGACTCTTCGTATGTTCGTCAATACAGTTCTCTGTGTATATCATTCACAGATTCACACATCCAGAAACATCACAACCATTCAAATATATGTCTTCCTCTCCCTTTTCCCCCTCCCATCTCTCTCTCTCTCTCTCTGCCTGTCTGTCTGTCTGTCTGTCTCTCTCTCTCTTCTCTCTCTCTCTCTCTCACACACACACACACACACACACACACACACACACACACACACACACACACACACACACACACACAGATGCACATACACGCTTTTTTTTCTTAAGTAAGCCATTCACCGCAATCATTCAAACAGAAAAAAAAAACGCATTCCACGCGGATTTGAAATGGAAAAACCCAAATCTCTTTGCACTTTTTCTGCTTCCTTTTCCGCTGTGAGACAAGATACTATTTCAGAGCTTGCTCCTGGTCAAAACCAAACTCGGCTCTCTGATAATTCTTTTAACGGGGTTCATACCTGAGAGTCACTGGAAAGCCATTTTAAACTGGAGGCTGACTTTCAACAAAGGCATGTCAATACTCTTCAGAACAATGTTTTTGAAATCACGGAATTAGATGACCTGAAACATGTGACATTGACAGTAAAAGTGAGAAGATCTTGTCTGGGAGGGAGGGAGGGAGGGAGGGAAAGGAACAGATTGGAGAGAGAGAGAGAGAGAGAGAGCGAGAGAGAGAGAGTCAGGTTAAGAAGGGACACATGGTCGAAAACCATGTCATTGTTTACAAAGAAAACTAAAATTGTCTAAAATGCATGTACACTTGCAATCATCTGAATCCTCCCCCCCTTCTCTCTCTCTCTCTCTCTCTCCTCTCTCTCTCTCTCGGCTGCCCTTTTCAAGTGCTCGCATGCACACAATATTAAACGTGTATACAGATAGACATACTTTTTCTCAAAGGCTCTCTCTCTCTCACACACACACACACACACACACAACACACACACACACCACACACACACACACACACACAACACACACAACACACACACACGAACACAACACACACCACACGCTCTCTCTGTCATCACAAGATTCCCCAGCACACAAAATAGATCCATG
>JADBJO010029684.1:0-18749 GCA_016801955.1 Conus betulinus
GTTAAATGTGATCTATTTTCTTGTTTGAAAAGAAGGCCCAAGAGGTCGAAATGCATCGTGTCTTGTCCTGTGCTTTGTTGTCTGTGTCCTTGGCGGTAACTAACCCCCTCTCTTTCTAAATTTTGCTTCGTTTCTCCGCTATCAGTCGCTCCATTTTGAAACTGAAAATTAAAAAAATTGGGTATCAAAATGCCCAAAGAAAAACTGGTATTCAAAAAGCCTAAGGAAAGGTCGGTATTCAAAAAGCCTAAATAAAACTGGTATTCAAAACTTCAAAAGAAAACTGGGTATTCAAAAAGCCACAAAAAAACCTGGGTATCCAAAAAAAGAAACCTGGGTCTTCAAAAGCAAGAAAATACTAGGTATTCAAAAGAGCAAAAAAGACGCTGGGTATTCAGAAAAGCAAACCAAACACCAGGTATTCAAAGAACCAGAGGAAACACTGGGTCTTCAAAGAAACAAAAGATGCGCCTGGTATTCAAAGAAGCAAAACAAATGGCATTCGGTGAAGCAAAAGAAACACTGGACTTTCAAAGACGCAAAAGAAACACCAGGTATTCAAAGAAGGAAAAGAAAAACTGGGAACGCAGAAAAGCAAAAGCGACGTGCAAAATGCAGACATGTACGTGTACCTTGGAACATGCTTCTCTCTATTTCTTGTCTTCTTGGTTCGGTTCCTCTGAATTTCCTGAAAGAAGTTCTTTGTACAGCTGAATTACACACCACTATCACAACGTAGGATGAAGCATGTTGCTACTCACGTCTTAATCCAATCCCGATCGTTAGGGCTGACACGCCAATGATTCAGGTGTTCATTCTCGTCACTGACGTCCACCTGAGGCTTATGCATCTTGTGTCCAGGTGGCTGCAGAGGGATGAGAAGCTGACCTGGTGAATGAATCATCCCCACCACTTACATCAGGCTTTTCTCTCTGTGCTGATCGTCACTGACAGTGGAACCATCGACATCTACACATGTGACTATTTCCCGAGTTCTGACTCGTTATCATCAGTGGATATTGTTCTCCCTTTGCTGATTTTTCCTGCCTACTGAGTGATCAACTCGTCAACATTGTTGGGCACTGTTCTGCTTCTTCGTGGGTCTTAGCTGACTGCTGAGTCATCAACGCCACAGGACATTGAAGTAGCTCTGTTGGTCTTCACTCCTAAACAGCTAATCCACCAAGGCCACTGGACACTGAAGTAGCTCTGTTGGTCTTCACTCCTAACCAGCTAATCCACCAAGGCCACTGGACATTGAAGTAGGTCTGTTGGTCTTCACTCCTAAGCAGCTAATCCACCAAGACCACCGGACATTAAAGTAAGTCTGTTGGTCTTCACTCCTAACCAGCTAATCCACCAAAGCCACTGGACATTGATCTAGGCTGTTTGTCTTCAGTCCTACCCAGCTAATCCACGTCACTGAGATTTGTTTCTTTCTTGTTGGTCATCGCTGACTACTGACCCAGCAACGTCACTGGACATTGTTTCCCCTGTGTCCATCTTGACTGACTACTAATTGTCAGCACTGGACACGGTTGTACCATTGTTGGTCTGAACTGACCAGTAATCACCACCACTGGACCTTGTTGTACCATTGTTGGTCTGAACTGACCATTGAGTCATCAACACCACTGGACATTGCTGTACCATTGTTGGTCTGCACAGACTAGTCATCAACCACTGGACTTTGTTGTACTATTGTTGGTCTGAACTGACCATGGAGTCATCAACACCACTGGACTTTGTGTGTACCATTGTTGGTCTGCACTGACCCAGTCATCAACACCACTGGACATTGTTACACCTGAAGTATCAGCGACACCTGAACATTACTCCACTGGTGAATCAGGCCTTCCTGCAATCTTCAGCCATAGCGGATCGTGTATTGTGCTTTAAGCTCAGAACCTGGTGATAACCATTGGTTGAATGATAAAAAGAACAGTGCCCCCAGGGCACTTAACTGTCTTGGATGAGATTGTAGCTAATTTCCATTGACAGTGGAGGACAATTTCCAGGTATTTCCAGGTATTAATTTCCAGGTATTAAAATGAAAATGTTTGTTTTTAAAAAACGCTGCCTGTACCGCCTTTTTCCTGTTACTTTTAAACACGCTGGCTGTGTCTGCTTTGGACTCTCCCAGCACAGTCAACACCACCACTGCTGATGACACTCGTGCTGACCTGCTGGTGATTCCTTCCCTAAACCCACATTTCCCACTGTCACTGATGCAGATCTGAACATAGGTGAATCAAACGAACCCAAAAGTACTTTCCCCAGTGTCAGCACCATTGTTACTAGCAGAGACGATGACAACACTAATAATAACATAGTGGCCAGTTCCAAACGCAGTTCCCTCTACAGTCACTGTTCAGCTATGTGCCTTTGTCCCAATTACCAATTCTGGTCGGACTATTTAGTGTCCATGGTTCGCCGGCTCCTGCCTCCAGACTCCATGCTGGGTAACAAGTCAGACCAGGACATCAGTGCTTTTCTTCTCCAACAGTTCGCTGTCAATGCAGAGCCTGATGGGTCCATTCTGAAACAGCTGTACCAAAAGATAAAGTCGGAAAACAATGACAGCATGAGGCTTTCTTTTAGACGCGCCAGGTTTGGCATTACGTTCTGCTGGCTGCGCTCAGATACCACGTTTTATCTGAATGCTTCAACTGAAGCAAGATTGTTTCCTCAAGTCAGCTTCAAGCAAGACCAGATAGACCGCCTTGCAGCAAATCGAGATCGACCAGCGTCAGTTGCAGACGGTGAGACGGAGCCACAGTTTCCTTTTACACAGAGACTGGAAAGTCACCAGCTGTACAACATCACACTGGAGTGTGAGAAAGGTGCCAGGGTGGTGGTGACGAAGGAGGCCGCTGTGTTCAGGTATGGTCATTGGATGAGTGTTTGGATGTGTGGTCAGCACAGAGGGCGTCCTCACTGTGGACAGAAGCTTGTTTTTCATTGACGTGAAGGTGACCCACGCAGACACTTTCTGGTTTCACAACGTCACAAGGTCTGGTATCAAAGGCAGCCTCACACCAGGTGGAGATGCTGGTCAGAGTGGTCATTCCGATGTCCAGCTTCATGACAAGTTCCTGGTAAACAGGAGTCTGCACATCTCTGACTACACATCTGTGCCCGCAAACATACTGACACCATCACTAGAGGGTCTGGATTTGTCCAACAATTTGATTTCCAGCCTCTCTGTGTTTCACTTCCCGAGGTTGGTTCCATCTCCGAACTTGGAATACCTAGATTTAAGCAACAACTACATCAGGGATGTCGGTGTCTTCACAGACTTAAATGTGTATTTCCTTGATATTGCTAGGAACAAAATTCATTTGTGAACAAACTTTCTTTTTCACGCCTAGACCGCTTACTGTATCTGAATCTCAGTGGCAATCGTCTTCAGAGACTGGATCCCGGATCTTTCAAATCTTTGTTCTTCCTTCAAAGTCTGGACCTAGCACACAACCACTTGCAGCAATTTGACCGTAAAGTTAGCCCCGTTTGTCTGAATTTTGGTTCCGACTGCAAAATTGATCTGAGTTATAATCGGTTCTCTCACCCTCCTTTCCAAGCAGACTGGTATAATCCAGGACAACGAATCGTGTATGCTGCCGGGAACCCCTTCATCTGTGACTGTGCCATTTCTGGCTACACTGACGCCACAAAAAACTCCAGTTTGACTGCACGTTATTCTGACAGAACTGAGATGAAGTGTAAGTATCCCTCTTACCTTGAAGGTCGTCGTCTGGATGACATTGAGTTCACCGACACCTGTCCTGCTGTTTCTGACTGCCCCCCAGGTTGCACGTGCACTTTGTTTCGTAACGATAGTGTTGTGACTGTAGACTGTTCTGATGTGGAACATTTTCAGTTCCCTGAAACATTGCCCCCAGCTCATCCCCTACGCTTGGAATTTCAAAGTGCTCAAAAAACACCCACATCTACGATGTTTCCCGACAGCAAGTACTGGCAGCGGGTGATCAGTGTCAATATCTCTGGGCGGGGCGTGATGCAGGCACCTGACTTTCTGTGTGAGGCTTTGAAACAGGCACAGGTGTTGGACCTGACCTACAACCAACTTCAGCACCTGCCCTCATGCTTTCAGTCTCGCCCCAATGGACTGCCGGTCCTAGAGCTGCTGCTGGGTCACAACCCCTGGTCCTGTGACTGTGATGCCGTCTCCTTCAGCTCCTGGCTGGCGGACATGAAGGACGGAGCCGTGAAGAAGGGAGTGCGAGTCAGAGACGCTGGGGGAAGTGTGGTGTGCTGCCGACACTGCCCGTAGTGTCCGTGTGGTGGAGTGGGATTCCTCTCACTGCAGTCCTGTCAGCTACCTGACCTGGGTGCTCTCCATTGCCGTGCTGCTGGGTCTGGCTGCTGTTTGGGGCCCTCTGCTCTACGTCCACCGTCTACAGGCCATGGTAGCCCTTCACGTTCACTTCCACATCCGGCCCTTTACACGTCTGCCGCCTTACAAGGAGGAGGACTACGATCACGAGGCTCTGGTCGTGCACGGGGCTTCCGACGTGGGTCTCCACTGGGTGCTCAATCACCTGCTTCCTCGTACCCGCGCTACCCACCATCGTCTGTGTATTCCGGAGAGAGACTTTCTACTGGGCTGCTGTCTAGCTGATACCTATGCCTCCAGTATTGCACGTGCCAAATCCTCCCTGTGCCTCCTCAGCCAGGCCGTCGCTCGGGATGAGTGGTGGCTGTACGCTTTTCAGTTGTCACGTGCAGAGAACGCGCGCCAGCAGCACAAGAAGTTGTTGTTGGTGTTTGTAGAGAACGTGGACCATGCCCAGCTGTCAGAGGACGTGCGTCAGTTCATGGAGACCAACACCTACCTCAGTGTGGACGACAAGTCCTCTGGGAAAAAACTCTTCTACTATCTACCAGACCCAAGAAGGGTCCACGTGCTGGGCTGAATCAAATTTGAGAACACCATTAAAAATGGTGCGATATTTTAATGCATTGTGTTTCTTCTCCACCACTTTAAAAAGTTGCAGTCATCCTTTAGTTTCAGTGCCGTATTATATATCTTAGTGGTTCATGATTTTGTGTGCAAATTATCTTTGTAGTGGGTTTCTCCGTTATTCTTAAATCTACCATTACAGCTCCTGATAGACACAACAAAGCCAAAAGTTATATAATACATGTCGTTTAACGTGAATTTTCTTGTTACCCGTGTGTTTCCTCGATAAAAAAGTTCCCAGGTATACGCTAAATACATAAGTTGCTAGGTATATTATAAATACATAAGTTGCCAGGTATATGCTAAATACATAATTTGCCAGGTTCATACTAGATATACAAGTTGCCATCATAGATTATCACTGCTGTCTGTCCCAAGCAGTCAGGTTTTAGAACCAGTTACAGCACCATAGACCATATATTTACACTATATTCTTTGATTCAGAAACATCTACTCTGCAAATCGAAGCTCTACATTGCATTTGTAGATTTCTAAGAAGGCCTTTGACTCGGTAAATCGGAATGCTCTGTGAATGTACTCCGTAAAAGTGGTGTTAATAGTAAATTGTACATGGCTATTAGAGGGGTCTACAACTCAGTGCTTGCATGTGTGCGTGTGAAGAGTGAGTATTCAGATTATTTTGATTGTCCAAATGGAGTAAAACAAGGATGCTTGTTAAGTCCACAGTTGTTTTCTTTTTTCATAAACGAACTGGCGGTGGAATTGTCCCGCAAAGGAAGACATGGTATCCAGATGATACCTGGAGCAGTTGAATTAGTTTTACTACTGTATGCTGATGATGTTTGTTTCTTCTGTCCGGAACAGTTGTAGGTTTGCAAAAACCAACTAAATGTATTGAAAGAGAAGAAGCAGACCGCTTAGGTTTATCAGTTAACTTGGATAAGACGAATATAGTGGTCTTTAGAATGGGTGGCCACCTATCAGTGTATGAAAAATGGTCTTATGGAAATGCAGATGTTCAAGTAGTTAATTCATATAAATATCTTGGAATGATATTTTCAACAAAATTAACTTTCCGTTACGCATGGGAAGAATCTCTGATGAAAGGGAAAAAAGGTACTATTGAAATTCTGAAATCCCCCTGAGAAAAACTGAATTGTACAGACTGTGGTATATTTTGGAAAATGTTTGATACACAGATAAAACCTCTTCTTACTTATGCAGCTGAATTTGGGCTTACATGAAAATTCGCAGATGAAAAAAAAGTACATACGTATGCTATGAAGCGTTTCCTTCAAGTACCTATTCATTCATCCAACACCGTTTTATATGGAGAAATGGGCATATACCCTTGTATATAAGTACATTTGTGAAATGTATTAAGTACTGGTTGAAGATCTTGAAGCTACCCCAGTCCCGTTTGAGCAGGCAAGCCTATGATATGATGCTTCTAGAAATGGAAAAGGGTAAAGAAAACTGGGCTTATAAAGTAAAGAAAGTCCTTCAGAACAGGGTTTTGGAATAGTGTGGATGACCCAGGAAGTAGGAATGAGAGCAACAGTTCATTGCGGAATTTAAAGACAGGCTTATTTGTTCTTTTAAACAGAATTGGCACTCAGATATGGAAAGTAAAGAAAAATATCGCTGGTTTTTTTTCTCTCTTAAGAATGTGTTCCATTCTGAAAAGTTTCTCAATGTCATAACAGATAAATGGCACAGAATAAATTACGCAAGATTTAGGTTGAGAACTTTAGGTTTTAATGCGAACAAAAGATGGTTTGAATGTGAAAATCCACAGAAATCTCCTTGTCCTGCATGTAGGCACATTATTGATGACGAAGAACACTTTCTGTTCCACTGTACTGCTTATAATGAAGTGCGGACACAAATTGTTCATTTTTCCAGTTAGATATAGCGAAAAGACAAAATGTCGCTGGCGTGTTATCATCAGATGATGACTTGTAATTAAATCAGTTGCGAAATTCATCGCGGAAGCATTGAAAATTAGACAGATGAAGGGTAGTGAAATTTAAGATAATACATTATAAGAGATATCTGAATGAATATTATCATTCATCGCATGTTTGAAGAGATCAGTAAAAACATACAATGTCATCATTTAATTGAGTGGATGGTCGAGCATGTTGAAGAGATCAGTAAAATATTTGATTGAGTGGATGGTCGAGTCAGTCTTAAGGTGTTTTTTTTTTTTTTTTTTTTTTTTTTTTTAACTTTACTGCATTACTCCTGTGCGTGAGGTGAGGACATAACGAAATGTTACGAATTTATTTGTTTTTTGTTAACTTTGGATTTGATACACACTAGGAATGAAATTCTATCTTATTTCATCTTCGAGTCTAATGTCATGTTCTTTACTCTTAAAGACTCTGATCCCTACAACAGTGTGCTGAGAAGATAACCTTTGAACATACAAAGCTTGATTTTGGTTATCTTTCAGCCGTTCTTCAGGGGAACAAAAGATCTACCAGCACCAATTTCAGTTTTATTTTCTAATGTGGCATCACCATCCCTTTATAATCTGCTGCAAAAGAAGAAAGGTTTCTGCGCACTCTGGTTGTCTTCTCCCTTCATTTGATTGCTTTGGTTCGTCCTCGAGCAAAGAAGATAGCAGCAACCAGTGGCACGATAGAAATGGAAAGAGGGGACAGTGGAAATTGAAAGATGGCCTAAAGGAAGAGGATGGGGCGAGGGTTGGAAATGGGAAGCAGGGGATGGGGAATCAGTGTTGAGCCTGATGAATCAGTAGAATGGAAGACCAGTATATAACCTATTAGATCAGAGTCTGCTATTTGAGCACAGTGCCGACAACAGCACATTCCTGGCAGATGGAGCGATCAGTCAGCTTTTTATAAGGTTTAAAATCTTTCTTTCAATCATCCCTGAAATTTTATAGCAGCTTGATAATGGTCGTGCAGGAGAAAAAGGTAGACACTTTTTAATAGAAATGGCTGGGGTAGGTTGGGGAGGGTTGTAGGAAATGCCCAGGGGTGTTTGGATGTAGCGTGTGTATCACTTTAGGACAGGTTCCACATCATTTTGTCACTGCAGTGCCAATAGTAGGCCACTGACTATCTTTTTCTTGTCTGCCCACTCTGGGAAAGGGCCCAGTGAAGGTGAGGAGAGACCCACTGACTGCAGGGAAAGTCCTGTTACAGCAGGAAAGACTGTAACCCATGACCCACTGACTGCAGGGAAAGTCCTGTTGACAGGAAAGACTGTAACCCATGACCCACTGACCACAGGGAAAGTCCTGTTGACAGCAGGAAAGACTGTAACCCATGACCCACTGACCGCAGGGAAAGTCCTGTTGACAGCAGGAAAGACTGTAACCCATGACCCACTGACCACAGGGAAAGTCCTGTTGACAGCAGGAAAGACTGTAACCCATGACCCACTGACCGCAGGGAAAGTCCTGTTGACAGCAGGAAAGACTGTAACCCATGACCCACTGTAGGGAAAGTCCTGTTGACAGCAGGAAAGACTGTAACCCATGACCCACTGGCCGCAGGGATAGTCCTGTTGACAGCAGGAAAGACTGTAACCCATGACCCACTGACCGCAGGGAAAGTCCTGTTGACAGCAGGAAAGACTGTAACCCATGACCCACTGACCGCAGGGAAAGTCCTGTTGACAGCAGGAAAGACTGTAACCCATGATCCTCTTCGAAAGGCACGCAAGACATGGCGACAGGCCGTGTCTGGAGTTGTGCTGTCTTTACCTGTCAGAGAACAGCACCAAGTGGGGCTGGGGGATGCACACAGCAGTTGCTTGGCAATGACGTTTTTCGCCGGAGGTTTCTGCAGTCAAGACATTTGAGCTGGTACAGCCCTGTGGAAGTTCTGTCGTGTCAGGTTCAGTGGCCATGACATACAGGTATCTGCTTGGGTCAGTTAGTTCCCTCAGCGTCTTAATGGAATGCCCTGTGTGGGTTTCCACACCCTATGTAAATACAGCGCAGGCTTTCAAGCATAGTACAGGATTACTGGCAGCTGGTTGGTGTGGCAGTTGAAGACAGTACTTCTCTGGGTCCCACTGGCACCTTCAGGTGTATTTTCCTTTCCTCCACTGATTGCAACGCACTGATCAGGGATTGCAATAGAATTCTCCCAGTTCTGAGATGATTGAGCTAGATCACGCACACGCGTTATAATAGGTCTATTTCTTTCCCATTTGCTCTACCCACTGTTTGTCTTTCATCTATACTTTGCATTTAACCCACAAATTTAAATTGTATATAGGCAATTGCTTCTCTTGTTTTCATCGCATTCAGCAAGCACAAATTTCATCTAATCTGAAATACAAAAAAGAAAAAACATATGAAAAAAAAGATGCGTCAGCCCAATATGGAACATGTTCGTCTGTAGATTTAGCTTAACAAACTCACAGTAACTGGAAAAGCACTACTTGAGATGTACTCATATACCCAGAGAGATACGGATGCGGATGATTTAATGATTATAGGCCACAGCCCCTTATGATGGGGTGGATTACACATTCACAAAAAGATATTGTAAAGCATACTGATGAAAACGAAAACAGCACATGCTCAAGAACAAACTGTGCTACGGAGTTTGAAGATTTTGTGTAGGTACAAGGCAATTTTTTTTACATCCTCTTTAGTGCAGACCATAAGTAATACGAGTCTGAATACAGATGGTTGTCTGTAAGATTTAGGCGGAATGAACTCATCTCTAAGACCACTCAAGGCAGTACACTGTAATACAAAATGAACTTCATCTTCATATGCATTTTTGCATAATGGACAGATGAGATCAGAGTTGTAATGTTGCCTATAACGAAAATGATGAACAAAGATATCTGATATCCCCAGTCTAAATCTTGTCATTATAAATTTCAGATGTCTGTCCATTTTCATTGACAAAATAAGTCGGAATATGATGCAAGGAGTTAGTTACTGTCTATACAAATCAAATCTAGTACTGTCATGTATGTGGGAATTCCATTCTTGCCATCTACTGTCAACCAGTCTTGTACGAACCATTCGGATAAAAGTCGGTTCATCTCCTACATCCTGATTTAACCAGACATATCCAAAGCCTAATTCATATAACTTGATTCTCACCTTTGTTGCCCAGTTTGGTTTTCCTAGCATCCAAATTACACAACATGTTATAAGCTTTCTTTGGTAACCTAGAATCGTTCATTTTTATCATTTTCAACCAGTAACGAATACATCTAACTGCAGAATTCAGATGTATTGGATACCTATTAGATTCCCCATAAATCAAATCATTAGTTGTTTGTAGTAAAACCCCAAGAAATCTCTTTAAAGCAAACAAATGTACTTTCTCACAGTTCACTGCAGCTTTATCCAGACCCCAAACTTCAGCACCAGATTGGACAATGGGTTGGATTTGGGAGTCAAATAGTTTTACAAGTATTTCAAATGACTGATTTCCCAGACTTGATAATTTCCTCATTATACACAAAGCAGCGTGTTTTGCTTTGCTTGCTAGATCTTTACAAGCAAAGTTAAAACTTAATTTTGTTGAAAAATAAATTCCTATATATTTGTAGTCATTCACGACTGGCATAGGTATTCCATTATAATTCGAATGTTCTCTTGCACCTGAATAGCCACCTTTCCTGAATACACCAATAACTGTTTCAGACAACAAAATAATATCATCTGCCAGAAGAAGTATAAACAATTCTAAAAAGTCGTCCATGAACTGAGCTCCATGCCTCCCATTATCTATAACTTTAACTGTTCATTCGTTAATGAGTAAAGAAAATAGAACAGAACTACACACGTCATCTTGTTTAACATCGCTAGTGCACATACTATAATCTGACAATTTACCGCCGCTTCTCACTCTAGATTTTACACAATTATACATACTTATAACACATTTTATAATTTTCCATGGATACCATTTTTCAACAAAACAGGCTACAACATACTTCTGCTAATAGAATCGAAAGCTTTTTCAAAATCAATAAAGGCAACGTACAGTTTACGATTGAAAGAAAATTGTTTCTGAATAAAAGCCATCAGAGTAAACATGTGTCTCTAGTAGAGAGTAATTACGTTTGAATCCTGCTTGACATTCTCCCGTGAGTTTATTTTTTCTTCTACCCATTCCTGTAACCTACAGTTAATGATCGTGCTGTATAGCTTACTGGTAGCATCACAAAGTGAAATGCCTCGGTAATCATTGGGATTGTTTACGTTTCCTTTCTTATAGAGGGGTATAATAATAGATTCTGCCCAATTCTCAGGATATATTCCCTTGTCAAACAGAGAGTTGAAAAGGGTTACCAAGAAATTCAAAATGAGATCAGATTTACAACCATATTTATCAATTCTCCATTTATACCATCTGGTCCTGCAGCCTTGCATTGTTTAATTTTCCTAATGGCAAACAAAACTTCTTCTTTAGAGATTGAGCGATTTAAATTATCATTCACTAATTCATTGTGTTCACACTGTAACATATTATCAGTATTAGTATCTTTTGTCAGCAGTGTTTTGAAATGTTTCAAGCAAGTGCCTATTACTAATGTTGTTTGAAGGCTGATTTTGTTTCAAAGATATCCTTCTCACTGTGTCCCAAAACTGTTTCTGATTATTCACAGAAGACAGTAATCATGCAATTAGTCTATCATTAAATTGTTTTTCCTCTTTTCTCTTCTGTAAATGATCATATTCACGTCTTGTCTTGCGATACTCGTGACGGTCTCTATCATCATGTGAAAGAACACAATTTATTCAACAATCTACGAACATGTTTTTTTTTTAAATTTTTTTTTTTACAATAACCATACTCTGAATCAAATCAATCTTGGGATTCATTACTTCCTTTATGCCTTACTTGAATTTTCATACAGACAGCAGCTTCCTTTATACACATGTTAAAGTAACGCAGTGCTTCGTTAACATCAAGATCAATCAAACTGAGTGCATGTGCCATTTTTTCCTGAAAGTCTATTCTTGATAAGTTATTACAGAATACACTACTATAATCATCACTCCATACAAACTTTTCCAAGATGAAACTGTTATCATTAAGTTTAGCCTTTGAATTATCATCTACACTACTGACATGGAGTTCTACAGGCATATGATCTGACAAAGTACGTGCACACACTTTTTAGCTCACATGATCACCAAAACACGCAAAAAATTCACAAGACATTAAAAAATAATCAATAACACTGCAGCCACTATCTGACACGTGTGTGTAGCAACCTTCAAGATCGCCATACACAAACCATTAAGCATACACAAATCTACAGCAGTACACATATTTAGTAACAATTTACCATAATTATTCAATGCCTTGTCCTGAGAACATCTACCGACATTTAATGGGTGACTCGCACATTGCAACTCAAAAATATTGCCATCATTAATTCTCTGACAAACATGTGAAACATTAGAAGTCCTGCTGTTCATATCTCCACACAATAATACATACGTATCAGGGTAAGTCAGTATGCAATCTGTTATGTAATCCCTCCAACTGAGCTATACCATTTTCACTATCAAAATGTACATAATATGGCGAACCCTCTGGAGGAACATAAGAACAGATATGCAGAACATCCTTATCTACCCCGAACAACTGCTTTTTGATAAGAAATGCACCGCAGAGTCGAGATTTCATAAGAAATTGTTCGACACACTGTAAAAAGTCATTTCTAATTATACCTCCAGATCGTCTCCCCTGTTTCGTGAATTTTATTTGAACCGGTGTCCCCCCCACGTTTCCCAGCCCCCGTCCACGACCCTCCCGGACTGAAAATCTTTCCCGCGCAGAACCGTCCCCAAGGGAACCCGACCCAAACTCCACTATTTTGATTTTGCCCCCCCACCAAACCCTCTCGCCACTATCCACAGATTACTTTTGAAATGCCCCCGTCCGATTTTTACTAGATGAAAAAATCCATATATTCCATTGTCCCCTCCCTTTTTTTCCCTTCCCCTGCTGAGCCTTTCCTTTTAGTGGTGGCCGTCCCCCCCCAGGTCCCCCCTTTCCCTACGCCGTCCCCCCTTCACACCCCTCCCTGGGAACAAATTTTCCTTCGCCCGACGAAAAACATTCGAAATCCGCCCGGCAAGGTTTTTTTTTTCTTTCTGTTTTTTTTTGCCGCTTTTCCCAGAAGTTTCCACCTTCCTTTTGTAGGTTTTGGCCACCCGTGCAAAATAATGGGAGAAATCTGACTTCCTCCCATTAAAGCCGATGCACCCGGGTCCAAACTTCCACGTCCGGTCCCCCCCCCTGGGTCCCAAGAAGAAGCCACAATTTGTTTTCGTGAATCAGGTCCCCTTTGATCATTCCCTTCGCAAGGCATTGGGTCCCCCCCCTTCTATTTTTCCGTTTTTTTTCCGAGGGAGGTCCCCCCGTAAGAAAAAGGAGATTGTTTGGGCGCCCGTTTGGAAACGCCCCTCCCATTCCCATCGGTCCTTCTTGCCACATCGCCCCGTATCCCCCCCCCTGACTCCACAGGGTCCCGTTGTTGTTCCTTTTTGTGTTTTTTCCCTGGTTTCTCTTGTTGCTTTTTAGCTCGTTTTTCTTCCTCCTCCTCTTTTCCCACCCAGTCCCCTTTCATTTCCGTTTTTTTTTTTTGGCAGAGCCAAGGTGGTCCCGTTCGCGTAACTCACGATTTTTTTTCTTTTTTTCCTTTCAACATCATCCCAGCCTTTGCCTTTTCATCTTGGGTCGCCAAATGGTTTAAAAAAGAAAACACGAGAGTCGTCCCCCAACGGACAATAAAACTCATGGGGTTAAGAATCCCAAAGGTGCTTTGGCAAATTTTGCAGAAGCGGTTGGAACCCTCCGCTCAGCCTCATCCCAGGCTGACCAAACTTGCCGACCTTTTGCCTTGCTTGGTACTGGTCAGACCCCCCGTGACTGCCCCCCCCTCCGTGGTTTGCTCTTTAACTGGGGGATTTGTTTGGTTCCTGGATTTCGTTTTTCATTTTCCCCCACAGCGGCAAAAGGCAAACTGCCCCATAACCAGTTTTATGGAGAGGAGTAGTTGTCCCCCCAAAAGGTGCCACCGGTTCCCCACCCCCGCTCCCTCCCCGTCCAATTTTTTTTTAACAAGTGGGCGACGCCGCAATAGCCCGATTTTTTGCGTTTTTGGGCCCCTTTTTTTCGTCATGAAAAAATTGAATGTAGACGGCACAAACACCCACCCACACACACAATCGAAAAAAAATCCGTTTTTTGCCCTGCCCCTTGAAAGGGCCCCATGAACATATTCCACCACCGTCCCCCCCTCTCCTGCCAAAACATATCACTGAAACAACGTGCCCCAACCGATTGACTACTTTCTGAAGTGGAAACCCAAGAGAGAGAATGGGTAAAGCACGTCCCCTGCAACTCAAGAACAGTGTTTTATTTCATTTTTCTTTTCCCCCCATAAACCCAGAGAGAGAGGAGAAGAAGAGGGAGAGAGAGACGAGAGAGGAAAAACCACAAAAGGACAAGCCAGCACCGAAAACACAATAATACCGACAAAACGCAATGGGCGCCTTTTTCCAAACCCAGAGGCCCCCCTCATGTGTTTTTTTTGAATCTTGTGTAATTCGATAATTTTTGTAAACCTGTGTTCTCTCTCTCTCCCTCTCTCTCCCCTCTACATCTCTCCTCTCCCTCCTCTCAAGTGCGTTTTTGATTTGTTTTATCAGTTTTTTTTTTTTGTTTGTTTTGATTTTTTTTTGTTTTCACACATTCGCCTCCTCCTCCCCCTTCTGTCTCTCTCCTCCCTTCCCTTCAAATTCCTGTCATTAACACCCCACACCACCACAACACAACAACAAACAACACACCACCCACACCACAACCATGCCGCATACGCCCACGCCAGCATGCATCACGCCGCACCCACTCACACCACACACAACACACACCCCCACACACCCACACCACACAACATCACAACACAACACACACACTCACTCACTCCCCCACACCACAACCACGCCACACACAACACACACACACACACAACACACCCACACACAAGAGAGATTTTTATTGGGTTGGTGTTTTTTGGGTTTTTGATTTTGTTTGATTTTATCCTATGTTGTTTTTTTCCAGAACCCCGGGAGGCTGGGTTTCCCCCCCCCTCAGGAAGACGAAAATTGGGAAAAGAGGCAACATGGGTCAGCCTCCCCTTTTCACTGGGGCCCCGGGCACCCCTCCCCCCTACTTTTTTTCTCTTCCTGCTCTGCCCCTCCCTCCACACTGGGGCCCCTTGAGACAGGGGCGGACAAACACCACTTGCCCCCAGACACTGCCCAACTGTACGACCCTCCCCCGGGTGGGAAGACCGTGATGAGAAAACCTTACCCTTGACCAAATACGTTGGGGGGGGTCCTTTACTCCTCTCTACTTCAAGGGAAATGGGTGCCAGTAGAGAGTTGGCAATGTTTTTGCCTACTTTCCCCCCCTTCTTTTTTTTCGATTGGAGATTGAAATAGAAACCATCCTGTGGCCCACGTTTTATTTTTTTTTTTTTTTCCTGACCAGGAGCAAAAGTCACCCTGGACGACCTGCCTGCCCCAAACAATGGACCCTTTTCAATGCACAAGCCTTTTGGCGTGATCCACCTGGGGACAACCACAATCTGTTTTTTTTGGTGTGGGATCTGGTCTGCCCTCTGATAGCCTGTGGTTGCCCGTCCCATTGGTGGGACATCCCTCCCTGGGTGTAACCTTTGGAGAAAGGGCCCCGCCTTGGTCCATGGGGAACTTGGTGGCTATGCCACAGAAAACTGTTTTGGCATTGCCCTTAAATATAAAATGAATGGTTGCCCAGCGAAATCCCCCTCTACAACGTCCCCCCCTGACATGATGCTTGTAAAAGTTTTTGATAAGCATTCTCCGGAATCACGAATACCGGTTTCTTGACCCTGCCTTCCTTTTTTTTTAAGAGTTTTTTTTTCGGCTATCCTTTTAACGTCCCCGAGTATTTGGTTTTTTTCCAATCAGGCTAAGCAACATAAAACAGCTGAAGAACCTTTTTTTTTTTTTTTTTTCGTTTTTTTTTGTGTTTTTTTTTTTTTTTTTTTTTTTTTTTAAAAATAAAAAAAAATTTTACAAAAAAAACGTGGTGAAGCTGAAGATTAATACCACGGATATTCCCCTTGGACTTAAACATTCATAATTGAATTTGACTGTAGTTGCCCCACCCCCTTTGCCGTGGCTGCCGGAAATAACCGGGTGCCTTTACCCTCCTTGAGACCACCCCAACCTCCCATCCAATTTTCCCCCCCCTGAAAGGACCTGCTTGTGCCAAGCGGAAGCAAAGAGGACCCAAAAATAAACCCCCACTCCCGGTGTTTTTTTTCATTGGTTGGATGTTCCCCAGTTTTTACAATCCCAACTGGAAATCCCCCTGCCACACCCTCTGAGACCTATTTTCGTGTTTCAAAAAGTTTTTTTAGGTTTAGTCCACAAACCGCATAACGCAGCTTTAGCCCCCTATGCTTTTCGGAACTAGAGTTTTCTCCAATTTTGTAACGGTTGGACCTCCATCAACCACCCAGTTTTTTAGAGAATTTGCCGACGGAGTTTTTTTTCTGAAAGGGCCCCCCTGTTTGCACCTCAAGCATCTGAACCCCTCACCCACAAACCGTGGTTTTTTTGGCGGTTTTTTTTTCTTTCAAACCTTGACCCAAATGCCCTGTGACCCAATGGGAATACCCCACCCCCTGGAACCTTCGCCCACAACAACCTGAAAAACCTATCCTCCCTTTTTGCAAACACTGGCCTTTTTTGTGGCTCCCCCCGTCCCTGTCCCCTCCACAAACAGAAGACCCTGCCATAATCCCTTCCCTTTTCACCTGTACTAGGCCCCCTTAAATGTCTTTTTCTGGACTTCCCTAAGATGGTTTTGAATTCCCCACTCAGGGAATACTGGTAAATGGGTTTTCCAGGAATGTCCCTTTCTTTCCACCAAATGACGACCCCCAGCCTGGCAATTTCAGCCCTACCCTGGAATGTCCCCCGACTCTTTTTCCCGGTTGCAGTCAGAGCCCTCGAAAATTGAAAGGGCGTGCTTTTTTGGGACTCCGCCCCTTGTCTTTTTTTCCGGAAAGGCCGTGGGTGGTCCCCTGTGCTGTGTATGGAATGTCCCCCCTGCAGAACTGGGGTCCGATGGGAAGGCTGAGAAAAAGGTGGAAAGAACAACCACGGTGGTCCACTGGTTGGGATGGTTTTTTTTTCTCAAAGCCAGTCCCCTGACCCGAGGTTGGCCCTGGCCCAGCCTGGCCCCCTTGAGCCCAACCGTGTGTGGGTCCCCTCATTGCCTCTATGGTTCCCCACCCCGATTTCGGAGTTCCCCCCTCCTCAAGATGAAACCTGGGAATCACCGCCCCCTACCTCGCCAGGGGTGAGCGAGACCACGGCCCACCCAACATCCAGGTGGAGGCAGGGGCCCGTTGCTGGCGCCATGGGAGGCACTGCCAGAAAACATCCCAATTGGTGCTGCGACTGGGAACAACAACCCGGCTTTGACTTTCCTCTGCCCGCGGGTCCAGCACAGCCACCAATCCTGGCACCACTCCCAACTGACCATCTTTTCTGGGCACAATACCCCTGGACCCTGTGGGGGGCTTCCCCAGGATCCTGTGGAAATGGTCCCGCCCTGGCTTTTGAAGGAAGCAACGTTGGAGACCACGTTTTTTTTGACTGGGGATGGTTTGGACAGTGTTCGGTTGTCCCAGTTTTTGACGGGGAAAAACTGGGTTCATCAAACCTAAGTCCCCTCCCTTCCCTGACCCTTTTAACCCTGGCGGTGGTCTTTTTGTCCAACTACCTGGCCTCCCTGCCCATGTCACCCTTGGCTTTCCCGCCTTGCCTGGGCCCCCTCGCAAGTCCCCCCCGTCCCCCTGGGGCGTCCCCCCCTTTTCTGAATGAAAAGTACCAAAACTGGAGGTTCCCCCCTGTCTTTCCCCTCTACAAACCCCTTTCCAGACTGCGGCCTTGTTCCGACATGTTCCGGTACTAACCAGGCTCAGGAAACACTTTTTTTTGCGGTTTTTGTACGTCTTTCGTGTCGTTCGCCCAGCCACGACCATCAGTGGGTGGTGGAGCAGCTGGTGGGTCCCCGTCTGTGAGAACGGAGTCCGACCCTACAGTCCTGTGCATCCACCTGCGGGACTTCCCGTAGGAGAGCCCATCGCAAGACAACATCGCCTGGGCGGTTGAGCAACTCCCGCTGCACCCTGCTGCTGCTGACCTGCCCGTAACTTCCTGGCCAGTGAATGGTGTCGAGCCATGAGTTCCGCACCGCTCAACCCGGCGTCTGCTCACGACCGCCACGCCAAAAGCTGCTGATCGTGGTCCCGGCCCGCTGGAGGTCCGAACCGCCTGGACCGGGATGCTGAAGGCCTACCTGCGCACCAACACCTACCTGGCCACTGAGGCACCCCCGTTCTGGACAACTGCACTATGCCCTGCCCCCTCCACAACCGGGACCCCCAGGAGGGGATGGGGGATGACGGGGAGGGGGAGACGGGGGGCATCCTCCCCCTGGCCATTTGAAATGGACGTCATCGGCCTGAAGCCGGGGGAGGAAAGAGGTGCGCCCCCCTGCATATGATTTTTTTTTTTTTTTTGTTTTTTTTTTTTTTTTTTTTTTTTTTTTTTTTCAGTGCTGAAGAAGATGCCAATGACAGCTTGCACACATTGATGTTGAATCAGAGTAGAAGAGAGAGAGAGAGTGTATGTGTGTGTTGTGTGTAGCGTGCGTGCGTGCGTGTGTGCGGTGCGTGTGTGTGTGTGTGTGGCGTATGTGTGTGTGTT
>JADBJO010029685.1:0-2500 GCA_016801955.1 Conus betulinus
GATCTTAGTTTGGTAATAGATACCCCCTTTTCCATAATGTAAATTTTGTTAGTCAATACTAAATTCTTTGTTTTGGAGCCCTGCTGGGTGCGTCCATTGGATACACCAGCGACGTTCCACTTCTGCCATTTTCGTCCTATTGTTGGTTTTGGAATCCAAGGATACCCGTTTAACCCCCTTAAAGTATCTTCTATTGGAATTGTCCTAATCTCTGTTAAAGTGTCTGATTTGGTTTTTTTTTGTGGCAGCCTCTTTTGGTGCTGTTGCAACCAAATTAATGTTATTTGTTTTTTTCCCGTAGATCACTTGTCCTTGAGGTTGCGGGGCAATGTTATTTGCAGTGATTTGCACACAGTGTGAACGTGGTGTGTGTGTGTGTGGGGGGGGTGGGGGGGGGGGGGGGGGGGGGGGGGGTAGCCTTGTGCGGATGTGTAGTGTATGGTCGGTGTGTGAGGTATTGTGGGTGTGTGTATGGTGGCGTAAAAAAGGGTGTAGTACCTGTGGGGTTAAAGTGTGGTTGCCTTTAGTGTTGTAAAAAAAGTTTGTGTTTTTGTGTAAACTTCTTGTGTTTCTCTGGTGTGGGTTGTCTGCGATACGTTTGGTACGGGAGGGAGTAAGTCAGGCTTAGCGACCTTGACAAACATAAACGTCTTATTTAATCCCAACATTTGAATCCTGGTTTTCCATATTTCTTCTGTCGTGTGATCGTTGCTTGAGCATGAATTGGGGCAACAGAAGCTGTAAACAGGAAAAAACCCTGTACAGTTCTGCTTTTTTTTTTCCTGACCCTTCGTTAATCTATCAATCTTAATCTATCAGTCTGCCAGTCTTTGTATTATCCCCTGTCTCTGTTTCTCTTTCCTAACTCTCACTCCCCCCATCCCCCCAGGATTCCTGCTTCCCACCCCACTCGGCTTATGTAAAGCAACAGGTGAAGCTAAGAAGTCAGAAACTACGCACACAATCCTAGCGATTCAATAGTGGGGCCTAACGGTCTATTTGAGAGAAAAACCAAAGAACGTGGACGGCCTCCTCGATGTCATCAGGGCAGGATGCGAAAGCAAACTCCACAGAAGGTCGCCAGTGTGACCCATTGGGTAATGGCCACTGCACTGGAGTGAGTGCAGACAGAAGTGTTGGCAATCCGAAGAACACGTCTAGCGTTTCGACAGATCGATACCCGACGACTGTCATGTAAAGTTCCCTGATGTGGATTCTGAATCGCGTTGTTCCCTTTCTTTCACTCCCTATCTGTTATCTTGCAGTACCCATCCTTGCCCCCCCCCACCCCCCCACCCCCTTCTTTTTAATGGTTCTGTGACGCTTGCTGCTCTCTCTCTCTCTCTCTCTCTCTCTCTCTCTCTCTCTCTCTCTCTCTCTGTCTGTCTGTCTGTCTGTCTGTCTGTCTGTCTGTCTCTCTCTCTCCTCTCTCTCTCTCTCTCTGTGTGTGTGTGTGTGTGTGTGTGTGTGTGTGTGTGTGTGTGTGTGTGTGTGTGTGTGTGTGTGTGTTACTAATTTTGTGTGCTTGAGTATAATCTAATCGTGATAACAGCTGAAACTGTCAAACATGCACCGCACTTAGTTCATTTTGCTGGCCAGACATCCTACACACAGCGCTCCGTTCATTTTGCTGGCCAGACATCCTACACACAGCGCTCCGTTCATTTTGCTGGCCAGACATCCTACACCCAGCGCTCCGTTCATTTTGCTGGCCAGACATCCTACACCCAGCGCTCCGTTCATTTTGCTGGCCAGACATCCTACACCCAGCGCTCCGTTCATTTTGCTGGCCAGACAACATGTACCACACCGTTACTTTCATTTCGTTCGGCAGACAGACTATACACACAGCACTCCTGTAATTTTGTTTGACACACAGACTGTACAAGCAGCAGACGTGTCAGCCCTGGTTCAGCGATACCGGCAGCCACCGACATCCACTGCTGAGGGACATGCAGCTTATTGAGCTCCCTCCTGCATTCAGTGCTCCCCCAGCCCCCTTCCCCTACACACACCCCCCCCCCCACCCCCCGCATCGCCCCTCCCCCCCTCTCACACACGCCTTTCCTACTGTCACGTCAGCGGTCCTGAAGGAGCAAAAAATAACACAATACCGTTTCTGGATGGGTAGAAAAAAAAAGTCTGGGATTGGGTATAGAGAGAGGTGGCTGTATAATCAACTCGAGTTGAGGGGCGCGTACGCGCATGTCATCCTGAGTGCCAGACAGAGTGCCAGAACGCAAAGATGAGTCTGGAGCAAAAGTCGCGGAGTTCCCATGGCTGACGTTTTACAAGAAAATGAGGTGGGAGAGGTGTGTCTTGAGGAAAGATGAGGTCGGCCTTAATGTGTTATAACTGTGGAAAGGTGCACTCGAAGGCCCGTTCCCCAATCGATAAACAGTCGCATGAATACTGTACATCGTGACGTACAAAACAGTAGAAAAGACAAGCCGGGGGAGAGCAAGCGGAAAGAAATGAAGGCAAGGCAATGGGTTTACAC
>JADBJO010029685.1:10000-12500 GCA_016801955.1 Conus betulinus
TCTATCTATCTATCTATCTATCTATCTATCTATCTATCTGTCTACAACATAAATCCATACGGAGGGCAGTGTCGAGGGCACCAACAAGACACTATTCGTAAGTGACAAGCACGATACCATTTTCGTCTACAAGTAATCAAATGACCTCACCCGCTTTGTGCCATCCGTTCTCTTCTCTTGTGCATAAGCAGATCAGTCCACGGGCCATATTTCCCCCGCACTATAGAGCTCCCCGCGGACCGTGAAAGGATGCCAGCAGTCTCTGTGAAAAGCTGTATGGTTGCAGTGCTCTATGAGTAAGACCAGTCCCCCCCCCCCCCCCCCCCCCCCCCCTCATCTCTGAGTGTGATGTTGGTGGAGATGAAGATGGGTTTACTGACACCACTGGCTTTGTTACGACCCGAGACGATTAATAGCAGGCTGCCAGCGACACGGAAGAAATAGCGTCGCCACAGTCAAAGACGCTTTTGAGTATTTTCCCGGGATGAACGAAGGAGGGAGAGAAGTGTCTGAGTAGTGGGACTGAGGTGGGGGGTGTTAGGGTCGGTGTCGAGAGCATGGGTGTTTTCCCTCAATGTGACGGAGGAGGGAGAAGTGTTTTGATGGGGGAGTCAGGTGGGTGCATGTGTGAAGAAGTGATTGGTGGAAGACAACGTGTTCTGGAACTTGAATTTATGCATTTTGACGGTTTACCTATTGGTGGAATAGTCTGAACAATGACAATCATGCAAAATTCGAGGCTTGACTGTCAGAGCCCAGTATCCCACTTACACTGACACACACTGATGATTTTTTGTCGATTAGGCCATAGACCCATATGAACAGGGATTTACTCCAGAGACATATAAACAATGACATGATATCGTTTTTTTTTTTATTATCCATTTCTAATCTCAAAGCTTTATAGATATATGTTGCAAGTTTGATTTGTATAGATTTGTTATTATTTGCAAGGAGAAGTGAAAGTTTAAAGCTTGAAGGGTTTTTAAAGAACTTTTTTGCGATGTACGATTCTCTAATGTCCTGATATCTTGGACAAGAGAAGATGAAGTGTACCTCTGTTTCAGCGTGGAATCGACAAAATGGACAGTCTAATCTTCTTTCACAAGCGTTCTCTTTCAAACCTAAAGCGAATAAATAGTGTTCTAACCCTGAGATGTTTCAAGTGATTCAGATACGGCGCTAGAGATAAGAAAGATATAACTGCGCTATAGAACGAACATCGTTCACTTGAAGTAATGTTTCTTGACCATTCTTGACTATATGACCTAACAAGTCTGTCCTTAAACTCGGCTATTTTTTTTCTCATCGCCCACTCTTTGATTTTCCCAAATTTTTTCAATGCCATACTGACACAGTGTTTAACAAACAGATAACGCCCATGTTTTTTTTCTGTTAGAGAGAGAGAGAGAGAGAGAGAGAGAGAGAGAGAGAGAGAGAGGAGAGAGAGAGAGAGAGAGAGAGAGAGAAGGCGATGAATAGACGACCAGCCCACGGTGGTGCTTAAAATCAACCAAATGAATGAACAAGCACTGTTATTCCACTGGCAAACAAAAACAGGCAGGCAGATGCAACTGTACAGCATTAATTTTCTTTTGTATCTTTTCAGTGTATTTCCTTTTTAACATTTTTTTTGGTCTTGTCTTTAGAAAATAATGAAAGAAACTAACTAAAACAAACATTAAAATCAAATAAAGGAAAGCAACGTCATTAATTGTAACACCATAGGGACACTTACCGTTCCGGAAATTATGCCAAATATATTTGGAGAAAAACAAGCCAACAAAGAAACAAAGAAGGTAAAAAAAATATAGTAGTCTTCAAACATAACGCAAATCACCTCAGTTCCTGAATTGTATTTCTATATTGAATTGTACAATGTCTGTTTCAAACCTATTTGAAAGCGTGTATTGTGGTAATCAGGCAACACTCCCTATCATACATCAAAAAAAAAAATAATAAAATAAAAAAAAATGAATAGTAGTGCTGAATTTACGTAAAGACAGTACCGAACTACTGTTCAGCCAGGCAGTAGTCCGTTTATATGCACTCATATTTCCTCTCTCAAGTTTTGCCCTTCCAGCTCTGTTCTCAGAGTCAAACGGATCAGACCACAGATCAATCTTTCTTTTCTCCCCCCCCCCCCCCCACCCTCCACCTGGAATTTTAGGGATGTCCAGCGGCTGGAGACAGGATGTCTGCCAGTCTAAGAGAGAAGCTGTACGGGTCTGTCAAAGTACTGGGGAGGACTACACATACTGTTCTCCAAGTTGGATGCTTTAGAGCATGAACATGTGTTAATGCGAAGACAGCATCTTGCAAGGAAGTATCTGATAACTGGACTATTATTCTGAAAAAGTTGTAGGGCTTGTATAATGAAATAAAGGAAAGAAAGAAAAGACAGAAAAAGAAGAAGTAGAAGAAGAAAAGTAGTAGTAGTAGTAGTAGTAGTAGTAGTAGTAAGTAGTAGTAGTAGTAGCAGTAGTAGTGATAATAATAA
>JADBJO010029685.1:15000-18748 GCA_016801955.1 Conus betulinus
ATCAGATTTGCTTTCCTTCGCTCGTCCGATTCAAATGACTTTGTTCCCTCCGGATTCACAGTTACTACTTCGCATCGTGTCTTGACGATATAACATCAACTCCGGGATAACCTGCTTTGGCACGATGCTACAAAGCAAAACTAGAAACGGGGAATGGCAGCTTCCATTAACCAGTCTGTACAATTTATAAACGGCTACCACGTACGGTCAAAGTTTCACTTGAAGTGAAACAAAACCGATCCTATCTGGCTTTCCCATTAACAAGAAGAAGAAGAAGAAGAAGAAGAAGAAGAAGTCCAGTGATTGGATCGTTTGAAAACCCAATTATGCATACATTATTGCCACGAAGATAGTTTTGGCTAATTGATTCTAATTATCAAATAACACAAGTCAAAACGATTCTAAAGATTATGTGTTTTTTTTTCACAATTTTACATTTACTCATACGGATACCATCATCAGACATAAACATCTTTTGCAGTCCAAAAACGGTTTTTAAACGTTATAGCAATTCAGAGGGTCAAACTTTAGAGACCTATAGTAATTGCAATCGATTTACAGGTGCGGAGAATTTTAATGTTATCAAAGGTAAACATTTCTTCTTTTCTTGGGTGAATGGAATAGAATATTTACCTAATTGCTGCAGAGAAAAATCATGATTTATTCTGTATGGCATAAAAATTAAAAAAAATGGTTATCAATGAGAAGTCATACTGCTTAATAGCAATTTGCTGCAGAGGCACAATCAATCTGTTGTTTCATTTCGCAAAAGCACCCCTTCCGTGGGACATAAAAGTGACAAATTTACCGAGAACACTTATGTGTTTAAACAAGGGAGAAGATGTTTGATGCAGAAATCGCAATTAACATAATTGCAAAAGAGAGAGAGAGACGATGGAGAGGGAGAGCGCAGAGAGAGATGCGAGAGAGATGAAGAGAGAGAGGAGAAAGAGAGAGAGAGGAGAGGGGAGGAGAGGAGAGAGAGAGAGATGAGGAGAGATGAGAAGGAGAGAGAGGAGAGAGCAACAATAAAAAAAGTTACAGAGAAATAAACAGAGACTGCATGGGCATAATGAGATATTTTAGGGGAGGTGTAGAGAATTATCAAATCAAAACAAACGATTCAAGAAACCGTCTAAAACGGACTATAACTGATCAGAGATTGATCTAGAGAAACACACACATTGCAAGCGCGCTGGGCATACGCAACACCCGACACACACACAAAACAAAAGCACACACACACAAACACACCACAGGAACCAGCACACACGGCAAGTAAAAAAGAGACACACAACCCGCATACACCCAAAACGAAAACACACACGGACACACACATACCCCCACCACACTACACCCACACACACACACACACAAGCATCCACACACACCCACCCACACACACAGAAAGCAACGACAACACCACACACTTACCACTCATACACCCCCCACGTTACACAACGGCCCAGCCCCCCCCCCCCCCCCCCCCCCCCCCCAGGAACGTGCAGCACACTATCCCCTATAATTCATAGCAGTTTTTTTGATGGGTTTGGAGATAACGAAAAACCGTGCATCGAAACAGACAGGATGAAAGATCTGATGACCAATGCATGAAAAAAAACATCCTACTCGACGACCTACTCAAGACCGCAATGACCGACCACCTTGTTGCACTTGACCCAGAACACTTGTTTGTCACGATACATTTCGTGGCCTACTGCTTACCATGATGTTGTATTAGTACACAACGTCGGGCAATCATGTGGCAGTTATGGAAGAAGGAGATTCTGGGCGCGCGCAGGAGGGATATAGGGGTATGGGTAAGCGCGAACAAACCGAGGTGTGAATGTGGTAAAGAGGTGGGGGGGGGGGGTGGGGAGGTGAGGAAGGAAGCTTTGGGTTAGGAGGGGATTGAGGATGGGGGGGGAGTGGTTATGGAGGGAAGAGAGGACGGTGGGGGATGATTGTCCTCAGGACGACTATCAATCAGTGTTTACCGGAACAAATGAGAAACCGCATCATTTCTCAGCGCGTTTGGTTTGCCCCTGTCATTATGTGGTGTGTGATTCGTCTCTGTCTGTTCGTCGTGAGCAAGACAATGCTCATTCTCTTGTGCGTGTGTGTGTGGTTGTGTGTGTGTGTGTGTGTGTGTGTGTGTGTGTTGTGTGTTGTGTGTGTGTATCCGTGCGTGCGTACGTGCGTGTGGCGTACATGCGTGTGTGTGTGTGTGTGTGTGTGTGTGTGTGTGTGTGTGTGTGTGTGTGTGGTGTGTGTGTGTGTTGTGTGTGTGAGCGGTGTGTGTGGTGTGTGTGTGTGTGTGTGTGGTGAGCGTGTGTGTGAAGCGCGCGCGCGCGCGCGCAGTGTTGTGTGTTGTGTGTGTGTGTTGTGTGTGTGTGTGTTTGTGTGTGTGTTTTGTAGGTGTGTGTGTGTGTTTAAGGGCGGGCTTACATGTCCATGATTACCAGAGGCCAGAACAGAGCGTGAAACATGAGGATTTTGATGCAATGCCTCCGTAGACTATGCTATCTATATTATTCTTCGGTTTGCATTCGTTAATGTTTATCATGGTATATTAATGATAATGCCGATGCTGATGATGACTGGGACGACAGACAATGATGACGACGACGACGACGACGCCGATGATGATGATATGATGATTAGGAGGATGGGAGGAGGAGGAGGATGAGATTATGGAAGTAGGAGGATGGTACCAAACACCACAACAGCAACAACAACAACAAATGCATGCTAATAGAGAAGCTATCTTTGCTGTTTGTGGCTAACTTTAGTCATCTGACCATGATGATAATGATGATAGGGCGATCGAAACGACGACAACCACGATAGGTCGCGATTGATTATGAGATGATGATGATGATGATGAATGATGATGATGATGATGATGATGAGATGATGACGATGATGATGATAGTGAGATTAGGATGGTGGTTGGTGGTGGGTAGTGGTGGGTGGTGGTTGGTTGGTGGTGGGTGGTTATTTTTAATGGTGATGACGATGAAGGATGACGACGACGATGAACGACGACGACGACGACACGATGATGATGATTAGGATGATTATGAGATTTGATGAATGATGATGACGAATGACGATGATATGATGATGATGATAGGATTCATTTTGATGATGATATGATGATGACGACGGACGACGACGACGACGAACGATGATGATGATGAATGATATGATGATGATATGATTATGATGATGATGAGGATGATGATGATGATGATTGGGGGATTGTGAAAAGACGGAACAGTAGGGGGGGGGGAGTAAGGCAAACACACAAACAATGTTGATCGACACAACAAAAAATCACAATTGCAAATATCTAAGAATTGTTGTCGGAGACTCTACAAAGAAAAGTCGTTCCTCGATCAGGGTCAAGAGAAAGCATACATCCTCCCGTGGGGTGGCGGTCTGGACAAAATCTGGGGTCTCCAACAGGTTCTTATTAGTTTTTCACCACGACCATCGGAACACAAAGTCTGACACTGGTTAAGAGACATGTACTATGATTTTTGTCCTTACTATCGGCTTTATATCTAATACTCATTAGTCCTTTGACGTTCCGTATAAGGTTTTTTATATACGGCCAAGAAGAGAACTAACTTTTGATAGCAAGCCTTAGTCCTATCACTATAACACCATGAAGACGTGAGTTTTTCCCAGGATTACCATCAGATCATACAATTGTCGGACGCTTTCCTCTCTCTCTCAATCT
>JADBJO010029686.1:0-5000 GCA_016801955.1 Conus betulinus
CCTGGCACGCGTGGTTTTGAGAGTCCCAATGAAAATTACACACACCGTTATGTTACACTCCCTGCAGTACTCCCCTCCCATTTTTCCCTCACCCATATGCGTCAACACTTTTAACTTTTAACGCCGTCTAGACCACGGCTTGTGGCTGTGGGGGAGGAAGGGGGGGGGGGGGGGGTGTCGGAATGAGCGGCGTGGGTTGCAATGCCATTGGGTGACAGAAAAAGATGATACAGCAGAAAAAAAAGTTTTTAAAAAAAGGAAAAAAACAAAAGTCTCTGGCAGATGAAAGTCGTAGGCTACTTCACTCGCATTTGATATGTAATCACCAACATTCACATCGATTCGTATGCTGGCTCAGTCACAAATGGTTGACACGATTTCCGGGAAATCTCTCTCTCTCTCTCTCTCTCTCTCTCTCTCTCTCTCTCTCTCTCTCTCAGAAACTTAACTCAGATGACTAAAGACCGATCTGCAAACCATTCTACCCCCACCCCCCACCCCCACCCACCCCCCATAATTACCATAGACCTTAGCTCTCTTTTGAGCGCAGAGTTGTTTAAAAAAAAAAAAAAAAAAAAAAAAGACAAATTACAAATTATCGTATTCTATGTTTTTTTCGTTGCGTCCTGTCAAACGTCGTGCGACAATCTGCAAATAGCCACTCCACGTCACACAACAAACGCACAGGCATATGAACACCAGTATTTCCATGACCAGTACACAATCGACGCTGTACGAGTTCAAAGCAATCGAGCAGGGGACGCCACTCCACCGGTCCGGCATCAGTAGGCGGTAAAGGAACACCCGCCGCACCTGAAACACAAAGTCACCAGGTCACACAAATTTTCCTTGTTTTCACGATGAAGATAATAATTATCATAATTCACTCCGACCTCATCAAATTCCGAATGGACTATATAGCGCGTGAGCGTGTGGTGTGGTGTGTGGTGTGTGTGTGTGTGTGTGTGTGTTTCTTGGGAAGCACAGTGAATACATAATTCTAACACACAAACAGTTCCAGTTTACCATTTCTAAGGGTATGTGGTCGTGTAAATTGCTTGCAGTGTTGAGTTTTACCCTCATTCATTGCCCTTTGATTTTTTTTTCAACTGTAACATTGGCACAATCTCCCAGATAGAGACACACATACTTTCATAAAGAGAGTTTAATGAATATATAGGTGCACAATATAAAAAAAAAGACAGAAAAATGGACGAGCACACCGGAGGATGGCTTGGCATATGAGTTCGTAAAATCTGATAGGCAGGCAGGGGATTAAACACACAGGCTGATACACAAAGGGAAAGACACAGAAAGAATAAACCAGGTCCTGGCGAGTTTCTGACTCTGAGAAGTGACCGGGCCTAGCATCAAGGTGCAGACAACGATGGCAGTGAAGTGTCTGTGTGGCGTTGATGGGGTAGTTTGTACCTGTCGATGGGTCCGAGTCATCTGTGTCTCCCCCCACACCCACCTCCCTCAGCCCCTTCCACCACCAACACCACCCCATTCCCCTTCTTACCCTTCCCATCTCTGATAATTATTTCTTTTGTAAACTCTCTTCTGGCCTTTTTTTTTTTTAAACATAAAATTGGGAATTTGTCTCGTTTTGCCGTCCTCCTCTTGCCCTCCTCTGTTCCTTCTATCGGTGTAGGCCTTGAGAACACTGATTTACACTGGCAAGGCTGTGTGCCTGAGTTAGGCACGTTGGATGGAAACTGAAACTGAGGTAGCTCTTGATATGTTATTGCTATGGTTAAATATGGTGATTTTTTGTCTGTGTGTAAATGAATTAAGTCTTGGTTTGTCTGTAAAAGCACCCCAGTGTTTATACTTTAGGGATGGCTTTTTTTCTGTTTCTGTTGCTCGTTTTCTTTAACTGATTCGTAAGTATTCTAACTTTATTGTTAAACGTGACTATGTGTTGTTTTGACTTCAGGCTTCTTATTAAAACAAACAAACAAACCAGAAGTGGTTGAACAAAGGAGGAAGGGGAAAGGTGGTGGGAGCAGAGAATGGGAAGGGGGGAAAGGGTGGAAGCTCTTACCACATATGCAAAGTCAAGTCCTTCATTCAACGTACCGTGGTGAACGACTCAAACTAAAGCTTGTGATGTATTAATTTCCATGGGTGTTGAAGGAAACTGCGCAGAGGAAAAAAAAAGGTCAAAGATCGCCAGTAGCGTGTGAATCCGCAGACCTCTTATAATGAGATTATCAAATCAAATATGTTTAAAAGAGCAGGCATCCGCATATTAATTTCTTTAGGACAACAAGCTACTGACGGCGGACCTCGTTTACTTTACCTTGTCTATTCTGTTAAATACCTGTCGTTCGTGGGGGATATTGAAAGAACAGTAGTTCTTGTCTGCATTTTTACGTCAAGACTTAATTTATTTTCAAGGTATGTTTTCAACGTAAATTTACCTTAAAAAAAAAAAAAAAATCGAATCATCACTGTTAGCTGCACATTGTTGTAATTTAATTTCTGTCAGGAAAACACAGTAAATACTAATTTCTAACGCACATATATCTCCAGTCAACCGATTTCAAGGGTAGGTAATTGTGTAAAGTACTTGCTGCTTCAAGTTTTGGGCTATCAAGCCAGTTATCTCCCATATGATTTTAAAACAGAAACACTTCCCAAATATAAAGATGAATAGAGACACAATAACACGTTGATGCATGTATATATATATATATATATATATATATATATATATATATAATATATATATATATATATATATATATGGTATGTGTGTGTGTGTGTGTGTGTGTGTGTGTGTGTGTGTGTGTGTGTGTGTGTGTGTGTGTGTGTGTGTGTGTGTGTGTATGCAGCTAGCGAAGGGTTTTCATTTTTATACTTTTGTTTTTATTTCAAATCTTTGCCAAGTCATTACTGTAATGATGGAAGAATTGTTAACCTACACTTGTTTCCCCCACTACTTCATTGTCAGCATTACATATATATATATATATATATATATATATTATATATATATATATATATATATATATAGATATAGAGAGAGAGAGAGAGAGAGAGAGAGAGAGAGAGAGAGAGAGAGCAGAGTGCAAGTGATGGGAGGATGGAAGGGCATGTGGATTTGTCAACAGAGAGGCAGGCAGGGAATTAAGCACCCAAGCTAAACACACAAGGGAAAACAAACAAACAAACAAACAAACAAACAAAAACAGAGGAAAAAATTAGGGACACTGAGGACTGAAACGGCCCTAGCATCAAGGGACAGATGACGACGAGCATGAGGAAGTCCTGATGTGTTGTTCATGAGGGCTGTTAGAGTCTGTAATGTGTTGGAGTCATCTGTTTTCCTTTGTTCCCCCCCCCCCCCCCCCCCCCCTCCCACACCTGCCTTTACTGCTGCGAGAAATATAGGACCCCTTTCTGAAAATGAAATGTTATTACTAGTTTTTTTGTGTACTGTACAGAGAGCCTAGTACGTATGTATGGTAGTAGTTTACTGTCTCTGTCTCTCTCTCTCTCTCTCTCTCTCTCTCTCTCTCTCTCTCTCTCTCTCTCTCTCTCTCTCCTCTCTCTCTCTCTATTTGTTTCTCTTGATATTGTTATTGCTATGGTTAAATATGGTGATTTTTGTCTGTGTGTAAATGAATTAAGTCTTGGTTTGTCTGTAAAAGCACCCCAGTGTTTATACTTTAGGGATGGCTTTTTTTCTGTTTCTGTTGCTCGTTTTCTTTAACTGATTCGTAAGTATTCTAACGTTATTGTTAAACGTGACTATGTGTTGTTTTGACTTCAGGCTTCTTATTAAAACAAACAAACAAACCAGAAGTTGGGTTGAACAAAAGGAAGGAAGGGGAAAGGTGGTGGGAGCAGAGAATGGAGGGGGGGGAAAAGGGTGGAAGCTCTTACCACATATGCAAAGTCAAGTCCTTCATTCAACGTACCGTGGTGAACGACTCAAACTATTTATCTGCTCTCACAATTGAAATGATTGAATTTAAATTCAACTTTAGGATAATTGTTCGCTGTCTGTCAACAAAACTCGGGGCAGGAAGGTGTGCACTCATTTACATTTCTGTCACCTGTATGCACACAGAAACAATGACAGTGGCCGTTTACATTTCACACCAGGTCATTATTTTAAAAAAAAATCCACTTGATGTTTTTAGATTAGCGTACATCTATTAAAAAAAAAGTTATGATTTATGATGTATACATCTTTTCAGAATGAGGAAGAGACACCTCTGCCAACAAAACCGTCAAAAAAAAAAATCATTCAAAACGATGATGATGCAACAGATATGTTCGATGCGCATTAATTTTGTCAAAGGTTTTCTTGCAGTGTCTTAAACTCGCACTGGATAAATTAATAATATATGTGATAAGCTTGTGATGTATTAATTTCCATGGTGTTGAAGGAAACTACGCAGAGGGGAAAAAAAAAAGGTCAAAGATCGCCAGTAGCGTGTGAATCCGCAGACCTCTTATAATGAGATTATCAAATCAAATATGTTAAAGAGCGGGCATCCGCATATTAATTTCTTTAGGACAACAAGCTACTGACAGCGGACCTCGTTTACTTTACCTTGTCTATTCTGTTAAATACCTGTCGTTCATGGGGGATATTGAAAGAACAGTAGTTCTTGTCTGCATTTTTACCTCAAGACTTAAAGTTATTTTCAAGGAATGTTTTCATCTTAAATTTAAACTAAAAAAAATCGAATCACTGTTAGCTGCACATTGTGTAATATAATTTCTGTCAGGAAACACAGTAAATACTAATTTCTAACGCACATATATCTCCAGTCAACCGATTTCAAGGGTAGGTAATTGTGTAAAATACTTGCTGTTTCAAGTTTTAGGCTATCACCGCCAGTTATCTCCCATATGATGATTTTAAAACAGAAACACTTCCCAAATATAAACATGAATAGAGACACAAAAAAGACGTTGATGCATATATATATATATATATATATATATATATATATATATATATATATATATATATATAT
>JADBJO010029686.1:17500-18747 GCA_016801955.1 Conus betulinus
TTCATGCAACTACCGAAGAGTTTTCATATTCGTTAGATATATTCTTAATTTTATGTTTCCTGTTTCTCTATCTTCAACCTCATCCTCCCTCTTAAATCCAAATCTTTGCTAAGTCATTACTATGAGGACAATTCAGTTGTTGGCCTGCGCTTGTTTTTTCCACCACTATTAGATTGTTCGTCTGTGTATTTGTCTGACGTTATTAAAGTTTAAAAGGCTGTGCCAGTCTCGAATAAAAGTTACTCCGTGTTAGGTTTTCTTCTGGGAGCAAAAGTTATCCTACTTGTTTATTGTTCCCTACCTCACTTCTTTCTCAATTTAATAAAGAAAAAAAAAAGGAGGATGAGGGGGAACAAGAGAGAGAAAAGCCTGTACTCACTTATCTGAAGAAAGAGTGATGGCCTGAAGTCTTCCGAAGCTCCTGTTGACTTGGAACCTCCCGTGCCATTGCTGCTGCTGTTGTTGTTACGGCCGCATCCTCTGGAAAATGGGGTGAAGGGCCAGTAGACCCCTGTCCCGGGGCTCCAGCTACTGGCCACGATCATGACGAAAGCGACCACTCCAACAAAGTAGAGCGTGATGCCAAACAGCCCCGATCTCCTGTTGAAATCGACGCTGCGCTGGTCAGCTTCGGAAATGCCACAAGCCCTGCATAAAGGAGGGTCTCGCTGGCATGCAGAGAAACCTTGATTTTCGGAAGGGGAACCACTCGTTTCTTCTTCATTTTTTTTTTTCTTTTCTTTTCTTTTCCTTTCTGTTTTCCCCCCCTTTTCTCTCTCTTTTTTTTTCCCCTTCTCTCTCTCTCTCTCTTTTAAAGATTAAATCTCACAACTTCTTGATCTGGATGGTGGTCGGGATCTGGACGTTCACTATCTTTATGTACGCGAACTTCTGTTTAAATCTTTTCGTAGAAAAGTGGTGGGGCTAAAGACAGCTTCCTCTTGTCAGTTGATCCTATTTATTGCAGACTGGCCGAAGCCAAGGCACCACCCCCCCCCCCCCCTTTCCTGCAGGCCTGAGACCCTGTGGACCAATGGTCATCTGCCTCCCGTCCACTCTTCCCTCCAAGTATACCGGCGGTCATGAAGACATGACCTGTCACGTGCATTATTTGTGTGCCGTACGATATCGTCTTCCCCGTGGTGGCGGTTTATCTTTTCCTGACTCCATACTGATTTTGTCAAAAATTTTAAGACCTCTGGACCGAGAATTTTCCGGACATCTTTTGACTCTTTGATGAGGCAAAA
>JADBJO010029687.1:0-5000 GCA_016801955.1 Conus betulinus
AACATTCGCTGCGCAAAAACCTGTGTTGGACGCGTGGTAAACATGTGCAGACTCGAATCACATTGATATTGTTGATTTGTTGGTGTTGTTGTGGGTAAATGGGACTAACGTTTTATGAATGAAATTACCGATGATGTGATTGTCGTGTTGATTGTCGTGTGAAAGGAATTGTAAATGATGATGATTTCTCGTTGTGCAGAACAATAAACAGTTCACCTTGGACAAACGCATGCACGTTTTGTTTTTGGTGAATGATTGCTTATTGATGGCAGCTCCATTCACATTTTGGTTTTGGTGGGGTTGATCGCTGTGTTAATGGAAGCTCTACTCTATACACGTTTGATTGCTGTATTGATAGCAGCTCTATGAACGTTTGTTTTTGAAAGGTTGATTGTTGTACTGATAGCAGCTCTATGAAGCGTTTTTTTTTTGAAACGTTGATTGTTGTGTTGATAGCAGCTCTATGAACGTTTTGTTTTTGAAACGTTGATTGCTGTGTTGCTTGCAGCTCTATGACGGTTTGTTTTTGTTGATTGCTGTGTTGATAGCAGCTCTAAGAACGTTTTGGTTTTGAAAGGTTGATTGCTGTATTGATAGCAGCTCTACTCTCCACACGTTCCGTTTTGGATGGGTTGATTGCTGTGATGACAACAGCATCAGTTTCGTAGGTGTTGCCGACTTCTTTGCTTAGCTTCCGATTTTGCTGGTAGTAAAGCAAGTCTTACTGATTGCTCCTACTCTTTGTGTCGTGTGTCTCTTCATTAAAAAGATGTTGAAGTGGGAGCACATTGAGGGATAGAATGTTAGATGGCTATGTGAACTCGTGAGCATGAAATATGAAGAGGATGCCCGACTGACTTTTTTCTAAAAAAAAAAAAAAAAAAAAAATGCTGGCTGTAAAAACAGTTATGCAGCTATCGATTATTCTGAGATGCATACAGCTTCAACAAACATTGGCCCTTTATCCTTCGTGTCAACAGTTGTTGCATATGCTCCTTCACACAGACCGTCTATCCCTCATATTGTATCAACGTGTAGTTCTGTCTTACCTTTATTGCTGTACCTTAACCCTATTATTCATTTCTTTTTGTCATGGGTTGATTTTTTTTTTATTCAAAAGTCTGCTTATTATTAAATGGTATGGAAACACGCCTTGATTAGTTAAAACAAAGAGAAAAAAACTCACCACAACTTAGAAATATGCAGAACACATTTTTCTCAAAGGAACACTCTACTTGCAATTTTGTTGAAGATACATTTTATAAACGAAAACAGCTCAGGAAAGATAGAACACAATATCAAACGTTTTATTGAGAAAAAAACTGACACATTTTGATTGAGGAGGCGATTGTACACAGCATACGTTATAAAGAGCACAATTTACCGATGAAAATATTCCACACAACATAGAGAGGTACATAAAACATTTTTGTCGCAGCATAAAGTTATTCGGTACACATAATCATATTGTAAGTAATTCTACAGCAAACTGAATGACACTTGATGTATTCCGTTAAAAAGAAATACCTGTACACAGCATGTGGCATGCGCCCCGGAAAAGAAATGTCGTTTTTGTGCACTTTGAACCGGCAGACCTGCTCTGCAGACACTGGATCTATTTGTTAGAACTTTAACTGGAGAGGTTCAAACCTCACCCTTACAGGGTGCTTGGTCCTCAGGGATAAGCTTTTTAAACAGTGACCTATACTCTTGGGGGAAAAAGAGACTGCCTGTCACTTTACGGGAAGCAGCGGCCAAGCTGAGAGAGAGAGAGAGAGAGAGAGAGAGAGAGAGAGAGAGAGAGAGAGAGAGAGAGAGAGAGAGAGAGAGAGAGAGAGAGGGGGGGGGGGGGGGGTAGAGATTAGTTAACAACAAAAGAAGAGGACGAAGAAGTATCGAGAGAGAGCTGAACTCTAGGCTAGTCTTTTAGTAGGCACATATGTCAGTGATCCTAGGGGTGAGTATGGGTTATGTGAACATATTTGATTATTTTTCACTGTGAGCTTTATACCTCGAACTTGAATTTCAATCGTTTATTCTTGTTTTGATCGTAAAGGGAATCACTTCTAAAATTGTACCGATAGGTAAGATGTGGATCCTGCAATCGATCGACATGTAAGTTATTAATTTAGGTGACTTACACAGTGCCGTGTCTTGGAACTGTTACTTGGTACTGAACAGAAAGAAGAGTTTTTTCTTCCCGCCCTTGAAAAATTTAAAGAGAAATGGGGGTTTGTGAACCCAGAATGGCTGGGTTTTTATGTAAAGCAAATTGGTCTTCAGTATGACCTGAAAGAGAAGTCTGTGAACTGGGCGAATGAACTATGGTAGTATGACCTATATATATATATATATATATATATATATATATATATATATATATATATATATATATATATATATATATATCTTTTTGCTAGATTAGTATTAATATTTGGTATAAAATGGACAACGTGTTCCATAAAAGGGAAACAAATGATAAAATGATAGAAAGGAGAAAAAAAAATATACCGGGAAAGAAACTTAAAATTGTATTCTGGTTTGTTGTGCTGAAAGAAAGGAGTCAGTTGTGATGTTTGCAGCGGAGGACATGAGTGTCTCTGTGTGCATGTGAGTGTGTGTATATTGGGACCGTCATGTGGGCAATATGGAATAATGCAGAATACATTTTATTGAAGGAACCAGCTCTATCTAATATATAGGTTCACAGAACACATTTTACACAAGTCTACAAATTGTAGAATGGTAAAAAAAAAAAAAAAAAAAAAAAAAAAAAAAAAAAAAAAAAAAAAAAACGCCTTGTAGACAGCCATGTGGTACAAACTTTAATGCCGTGTTCATCTCACAATTGCTTCCATCGCCTGCTGAAAGAAAGCACTGGGCCCTCACAGGTCACAACTTCCTTATCTGTGCTGCAAGCAGGTGAAGCTGTCTACGTTGTTGGGCTGTGTTCCCTCAAATTCAATGATACACTCTGGAGGGGCCACAGTTGGTGCATTGTGAAGCATGACCTGTCTTCTGCAGGGGGATGGTCATTGCACAGATGTGGTTGCTGACAACAAGGATTCAGCGAGTTCCTGCAAGGCTGCCTCGTTCATTGCTGCGAGGGCACAGTCGTCTATGACCAGGAAGTCTCTCACCAAGGCCTCAGTGACTTTGCTTTTTCCCTTCAAATCAAAAAGTCGACCATAACATCTGTGATGGACAGCGACTCCTGCATCAGTGGAGGACAGAGTAGCAAATGGCATGGTAGCAAACATGATGCTGAAGAGTATGGATACCACGAAATCCTTGTTGTACGCTATTGGAGAGTGGAAAGGGTCAGATAGAGAGCAGATGTCCACAATCCATCATGGAATGTTCTGATGGACAGTCAGGCTTGGACAAGGTGGCCCATGAAGTTTTAAATCCTTTCTCAGTTCTACGAACATGACACAAGACATTGTGTTTCTGCTCATAGTACTTTTCCTTTATCTGCTGGATTGTGAAGATCATATTAATCGTTCCACCATTGCTCTCGAAAAGCCACACTCATTCTCAGATACTACATGATCTGAAGAGCTTACTCCAGCGTGGAGAATGTCGCCATTTTATGTGAGGAGGGACTGTCAGCTTACTGAACAGGGAGCTATAGCAACGAGGCATACACACCTGAAGCTATGCTCTGGAAGTTTTGCTCATCTGCATACTTTTGCAGTTCTAAAACCTTTGCTGCTTATTCTTTACCTGTCGTAACTCAGTTAGGACTTTGCTATTGATATATATACGAGATTGTCTTGCTTGGCAGATAAACGTTTGTCATCTGGCCAGCAGGTGAAAGCTTCCTATTCTGTTTTTTGGTGATGGTTAGACTATGCATGACGCAAAATGTAATGAGGAAGCTGCCCGTATGAGTTCTCCTGTCGTATGCCATAGGGTCCATTGACATTCGGCCAGAGCTGGGAATGTCTTTGGGCACTGAAGTCTCCTTGTAGCAGAGCTTGTCGTCTCCTGGAAGTGACTGTACCAAACTTGTAAGCTAAGGTAACACAGTTCTAGTTTTTTGATTGTTTATATACGCTAATCAATGTCAGCTGAATCGTTCCTTTTAGGGCAGTCTTATCGTCATGTAGTTACTAGGATCGAAGAGGTAATTAACGTCAGCTGAATCGTTCGTTTTAGGGCAGTCTTATCATCATGTAGTCACTAGGATCGAAGAGGTAATTAGCGTCAGTTGCACCGTTCCTTTGAGGGCGGTTTTACCATCATGTAGTCACTAGTAGGATCGAAGAGAGGTAAGTAACTGTCTGTTCATCTTTTGCATTCATTAGTTTGAAAGTTATTTGTCCTACCTGAAGAAGACCCGATACGTCGAAATGCATTGTGTTGGTTTTGTTATTTCTTTGTTCCTTCGGAAGATGGCCTAGTACTGTCATTCTTGCTGCTGTAGTTGATGTCCTACCAGCGCTGTTCAACGTTCTGGTCTGTCAGTTCTTTCTCTGTAAGAAAGTCTTACTGCTCCAGGCTCAGACATGCAGAGAGACCATTTCCTGTGGGTTGCTCTTAAATCTTTTGTGGAATATGTTTAAAGTTTTGACTACAATTGTACATGTGTAGTGACCTGCATGGTGCTGACAGACTAGTTGAAGTAGTAAGCTTCTTTGGGTCACACCTTTTCTAGATATTCCCCCATAGGGGGGGTGGGGGCAGTTCTGTCCATCAAGAGTACTGTTACATCACCAAGGTGGCTGCTTTTGATAGTCAGACAATGACTTTTTTCTACACTGACTGCCTGAGAGCAGTCCATGGCTAGCAGCTTTCAGTGCCATCTAACGTCTGCCATTTACCCATCGCCCATGGGCTTGGTGAAAAGGAAGGAAGAGAACGGAACCACCAAATCTAAGGTAAAGGGTGTATGAGAACTGGCGGTCACCCAAACACCACGACCCTCCCTTACCCCCCCCCCCCGCTTAGGCCTGGCAGCTGCTCTAGCCAAGAGAGATGCGGATGTGATGCGCTGA
>JADBJO010029687.1:7500-15000 GCA_016801955.1 Conus betulinus
ACTGCTCTTTCAGTTTTCTGGTGAACCAACGTGTCACACAAGTTTCTATCCCGTCTGTCAGCAGGCATCGGTCATTTATGGAATACTTTGCGCATGTATTCTGACTTATAGAGCGTATCACTATGTCTCTTTAGTACAGCTTGTACATCTGGCAATAATCTTGAAAAAGTCAACACTAGTGGTACTCTTTCAGTGTCTTCCTTCCTTTGTTTCTGAAGAAGTTGGTTCCTATCCATGTTATCAACTGTTTTCAACTGACCTTCTATGAGTTTGCTACTATAGCCACGTTTGCGCAACTGATTCTTAAGTTCAGATCTGTGTTTTAGATAGTCCTTATCCTTTTCACAGATTCTTCTCAACCTTACACCCAAACCATATGCTAGAGAGATTTTTTTTTGTATGTGGGGGATGACAAGAATCCTGCCTGAGGTATAACTGTTTATCAGTATCTTTCTTGAATAGATCCGTGTATACATGGCCGTTGTCTAACTTAACCAGAGCGTCAAGGAATTCAATTTGTTCTCTACTCCATCGTAGAGTGATTTTTTATGTTGGTATGTATGGTGTTGGCATAATCTGTGAAACGCAAAAGGGAGTCAAGGTCGCCATTCCAAATGCCAAACCCATCATCAATGTAACGTTTGTAGAAGTAGGTTTCTGCTCAAACTCCAAAAGCTTCTCATCCCACTGCCGCATGTATGCACAAGCAAAGTTTCTCCCCAGTCTGGACCCTATGGCTATTCCATCTGTCTGTCTGCAGTGCCAATCCCCTAAGCTGAATCCATTATAATCTAAAACAGTTTCAATCATTTCAATTGCACAGTCTGTTGGTACGATGGGTCTAGGTCTGCTTTGTAAAGCTTCTATACATGCTTCTATTCTCTCTCTTCCGAGGCACAGAGGGGTAGATTTTCTCTACATCGAAGCAAAACAGAATCGCATCGTCTGGGACAGGACAAGCACATTCTTTTAATTTACTTATGAAGTTTGATGTATCTTTGATGTACGTTAGAGAGTTAATGACGTAATCATCCAGCTCATGCTGTGTGATTTCTGCAAGTTTTTTTTTTCTGTGGGAGTGTCTATACCACTGACGATCGTTCGCAATGGTGCACCTTGCTTATGTAGTTTTGGGTTCCCTTTCAGTTTACCACCTTTTGGGTAGGGGGTGGGAGGAGGTACTGTTGTAGGTCTTTGGATATAACCCCTTCTCTATGCATTTTTAAACACTATCTTGTTCACCTTTTTGTTGCTATCTCTGTGAAGTCTTTCTCTATCATAGTGTAGGATACACTTTTGGTCATTTCATTGTGCAACCCAGAAATATAATCATCTTTCTTCATAACAACAGCCCCAGATCCTTTGTCTGCTGGTCGGATGATGATGGTTTCATTATTTAGAAGTGCATAAAATGCATTTTTTTTTTTCATTGCGACTGAGGTTCAGTTTACCGTTTTTCTTCAAGTAGTTCATTTCTTTACAAGTTCAATGTACATATCTAACCAGTGATCCCTACCTTCTTTTGGTGTGAAAGCGCTCTTATTGTTTTTACTTTAAACTTTTCCTCATGAGACCCCTCTTCTTGTTCTCTACTTCATCATTGCTATGTTTCTCAAAAAAGTATTCTCTGAGGCGCATCCTGCGTTCCCACTCATCTAAGTCTGCCAAAAGTTTTGTAGTATTTTCCCGTGATTTATCTGGTACAGATTGGAGCCCTATAGAGAGTAGGGATATCTCTGCATTTGTAAGTGTGTGATTGGACAGGTTTGTACCATTTTCTTTTATGTCGTTATTCATTCTATGTTTCTGTGGCATAGCGTGTACAGTTCTTAGTTCATCAGGTTTGTTGTCACAGCCATGTTGCACACAATCAACAGCTCTTAGTTCATCAGTTTTGTTGCCACAGCCATTTTGCACACAATCAACAGCTCTTAGTTCATCAATTCTGTTGTCACAGCCATTTTGCACACAGTCAAACCAGTCAGTCTGCTTCTCACTGCTGGAAACTAAGTTCGGTTTCTGAAGTCCTGGAATCGTCTGTTCATCTGGTTGTTCATACACGATGAGATCATGATGGTTAGATCTGAATGCGAGACACACCTTATTCTCATAGGGAATCACATTTCTAGTGACATGATGTGAATCAGAATCCAAGTGAAAAGTAAAAACATGCCATAGGAATCTGTCCTGACACTTGACTTTGACTTGGATGTCAACGTTGTATAAAGCTGATGTCGCCATGAGTTCTGCCTCTGTGGCCCAAGATTCAGTCCTTCCATCCATGTAGGTTTGGTTTTTTGTATATGCTGGTCAATATGTCCATCTCTACAAAGGGTTGAAATTGACTTGTTTGCTGTGTCGTGAAAGATACAACATTTTTTACAAATGTCTGCATGTTTCATCTCGTGGCCATAAAAATTAAAACTTTATGCTCTATAGAAACAATTCCCATCGCCAGTGATTTTTATTTCTCTTCAGACATTGTCTGCTGCTTTACGTAATTTCTTGTCTTTGATCGACCTCATACGCGACTTTTCTAATTGTTCGCAGTTGTCTGTATACACGCATCTTTCAGACTCTGTGAGAGATTCACATGAAGTTATTTCAGTGTTCAGTTGAAGGATTGTTTTCGTGCACGCCTGCCTTGTTACTTCCATAAGTTAAAGTGATGCGTCCTGTTTGGTTTTTCAACATTTGTGCAAAGATTCCTGGTCCATTTCAACACTGTTATTCCATTTCATGGAGAAACCCGTCGGAACATCAGATTTTGCAAGACAGCTGTTTAAAAATAATCCATGGACACCATGAGTGTGCAAGCGTTGGTGTGTGAATGTGTGTGGGAGACATTGAGTGAGTGTATGTGTGTGTGTGTGTGTGTGTGTGTGTGTGTGTGTGTGTGTGTGTGTGTGTGTGTGTGTGTTGTGACTGCGTGCATGGATGTTCAGAAGATGACTTAGGAACAAGAACAAGGCAAATGCAGCATATAAGTGCACATGCACACTCGCGCGCACACACACATACACATAACAATAAGAACAACAACAACTCCCCATCAAACACATCCCACGCACACAAGTGCACACGCACGCACACACACACACACACACACACACACACACACACACACACACACACACACACACACACACACACACACACACACACATGTACGCACGCACGCACGCACGCACCCCCCACACACCGCGCACACACACACACACACACACACACACACACACACACACACACACACACACACCAATGCTTCTACACACATGTCTGTTGACTCTCTAATTAAAAGGCTGGCATTACCACACTCACACAACACACACACACACACACACACACACACACACACACACACACACACACACACACACACACACACACACACACACACACTCACACTCTCTCTCTCTCTCTCTCTCTCTCTCTCTCTCTCTCTCTCTCTCTCTCTCTCTCTCTCTCTCCCACTGATGAACACACACCAGCGCACACACGTCTACAGTATACGCTGGGGACCCTGAGAGATTCAAAGTCTTATCTCAGTTGACATGTGTTTCATATTTTTGTGTCTGTTATTGGAAAGGCCCAGTATGAGTTTGCCCCAATCTCTAGGAGTCTTCGCAATGTTGGCCTTGAAATTATTCCAATGTTTGTTTGGTTGGTGATGTTTCTTGCTCTTCCCTTAAGTCTGGATGTGCGGCCACTTCCTCTCTTGATGTTCAGATCTGAAAGATGGTCTATGGTATAGTGGCTTTGCTCTTGTTTTGCTTAAGTGATTCTTCAGATTTTTCTATCACATCAGATCGGGCCAGCAGTAAATCCAGTTCTTATTGTTGCCTTGCCAGCCAGTGTGTCTGCTCTCTCTCTTTTCCTTTAACTCCAGCATTCCAGGGCAGTACATCCATATGAGTCTCTCCAATGGAAGGCTGCGCATTAGTTCATTCCAAGCAGGGCTTCCCATTCCACTTTTCACTTTCTGAAGTAGGTTCATGGAGTCAGTCAGTATCATGGCTTGCTTGTTGATTTTGAAACTGGCTTATGGATGTAAGCCAGTGGAGTGCTTGTGTCACTGCTTCTACCTCCATTGTTAGACTTGAAGTTGTTAAACTGTGCGCACCATTGTCTTCCTGAATATAGTTCGGCCATTTTGCTTCACTGTGTATCCCCAGCCTGACTTACCTTTGGTGACAGAACCGTCAGTGTATATCAAAATATCATCTTTTGTGCAAAGGTCTTCTACCAGCATCTGAATTTCTGCGTTGGTTTTGCCTTCTGGCCATTCTCGACAATGTCTTCCAAGTTCTGGAGCGATGGCAATTTGGTAGAGGTGTGCTTCAAGTGGTCTGGATATTTCTCCCTTTCCTTGGTTTCTTTGACTTCTGCTAACTGGCACACAAGCTGTATACTGTCTTCTGCCTGTCCCATCATGATTTTCCACGTCCTAGCCGAGTGCCTCTTGTTTCCTTGACCGCCGCATGAAGTGGGTTTTTGGGGATTTTCAAGGGCTCTGAAATATGCCTTCACCTGTTCCAGCTTGTGTCTTGCCTGCATTGAAGGAAGGTCGAGCAGGTATCGCATAGTTTGAACTGGTGTGTCCTTTGTGGTTCCCAGGATCAATCTCATTGCTTCATTTTGATTTTTTTTTTCTAATTTAAGATGGTTGCTGTTGGCAGTGTTGTAAGCCTTAATCCATAATCTATCACACTGAGTACAATTGCCTGACACAGTCGGTAGAGATTGCGCTGTTCAATGCCTTTAGCTGTCATTGCTTTCATGACAGATAAGCCTTTTTTGCATTTAAGAACATATTCTCAGCATGCTTTCTAAAGGTTAGCATTCTGTCAAAGCTCACACACAAATAGCGTAGGTTGTTAGTTGATTTAATTGGCATTCCATTGAAGGAAACTGGTGAGGGTACTTGTCCTGATGTCTTGTTGAGAGTGCAGACTAATGTCTGGGCTTTGGTAGGGTTGATGGACGATCCAGTTTCTTGACACCACTGAACAATGTGGTTTCAACTGTTGCAGAACTGCTTTCGTTCTTTCTTCAGGATTCTTTGATGTTTTGCAGATCAGGCCGTCATCTACAAATCTCATCACTCGAGCAATTCCTTTTCTGTTGAGGTCTGCTAGGCCTTTAGTGTAAACATTATACAAAACAGGGGACAGATGTGAACCTTGAGGTAATCCCGTAGAAAGTTTATGATGCTCAGAAGTCCAATCACCAAACCGTAGATAGAATGACGTTTCGCTCCCGAAGTACCGCTGGTATCCATCGTGTAAGTGTCTTACTGACTCCAGCCTTGCGTTTCTCTGTCAAGGCTGTCTATGTGTCTCTATAATCCACCAAGGGGGTGGACGATTTGTTTGGTTGTAGCATTGTTTTCTTTTGCATCTTCTACTCCTTAACGTTCCTATGATATCCCTTCATTTTTGTTGTATTGAAAAGGGCCCCATTGTTTCGTTTGTGTAACTTTTGATGGTTTCTGTAAACTGAACACAACAGGGAAATGGTCACTCCCATGACGAAGAAGTGCTTCCACACTCATACCTGCTGTGAATGTTGGTCCAATGAGTGCGAAGTCAATGACACTGTCAGTTTCACCCTGCCTCCCTGTGTGTGTGGTGGGGATGATGATGTAAGTGCACTAAGAAGTACTTCATCTAACATCGCTTTCAGTGCAATACATTGAGGATTGGTACCATGCTGATCCCACAGGATCTCCACATAGTATGACAGAGTCTCCAAATTCATATTCTATTTCCTCCAGAAAGGTCCAGTCCGTTTTTGATGTGTAGATACCTGGATGTATATATGCATTGATGACTGCAAAGCTTTTCTGATTACCATCCGGTCTTTGTAACCTCACACCCATTAGCTCAAGTGTGCTGGTACACCATTATTTCCAGAGTATAATGAATTTACAAATAGTTGTTCTGCCTTCAAGTCTTTTTTTTTTTCGCTCAAACTCAAAACCTTCTTGGTATTTAATCGTCTGAAAATGTAGACATTGTTAACTCATTTGCTAAGTTTTGTGGTGGAAGCTTTTTCGATTGAGAGAGAGAGAAAAAAAATGTAGGCTGTGTTTGTAGATCATAATTATGCAATAAGTTACTTATTGTGATGAGAAATTTGTTGATGAACGGTCTTTTTTCTTCATTTTCTAGTTATCAGTACCTCTCTCTCTCCTCTCCTCTCCTCTCTCTGAACTCATCTCTCCTCTCTCTCTCTCTCTCTCCTCTCTCCCCCCTCTCCTCTCTATCCCCCCCTCTCCCTCCCTCCTCCTCTCCTCCTCCCTCCTCTCTCGTCCCCCTCCTTCTCTCTCCTCTCGTCTCTCTCCCCCTCTCTCCCTCTGTCCTCCATCTCTCTCCTCTCCCCCCTCTCTCTCGTCCTCTCTCTCCTCCCCCCGTCCTCCTCTCTCCCCTCTCTCCTCCCTCTCTCTCTCTCCCCTCTCTCACCCCTCTCCCTCTCCTCCTCTCCTCGTCCCCTCCCTCCTCCTCCTCCCCCTCTCTCTCTCCTCTCCTCCTCCCCTCCTCCCTTCCCCCTCTCTCCTCCTCTCTCTCTCTCTCTCTCTCTCTCCTCTCTCCTCTCCTCCTCCTCCTCCCCCTCCCTCTCCCTCTCTCTCCTCCCCTCTCTCTCTCTCCTCACTCCTCTCTCCCCCTCCCCCTCCTCTCTCTCCTGCCCCTCCTCCTCCTCCCTCTCCCCCTCCTCCCTCCCCCGTTCCTCTCCTCCTCTCCTTCCCCTCCCTCCCTCTCCCTCTCGTTTCCTCTGTAAGTCTCTACCAAAGCCTCTCTCACCTCCTCCTCTCTCCTCTTGTGTGTGTAATGTCAGTTGCTGCGTGCACACATGATGTGTGTTATTTCAGTGTAGTGTGTGTAAATGTAGGCTGCGTGCACACATGATTGTGTGTGTGTGTGTGTGTGTTGTGTGTGTGTGTGCGTGCGTGCGTGCGTGCGTGCGTGCGTGCGTGCGTGCGTGCGTGTGTGTGTGTGTGCTGTCTGGACTTTATATAAATCTAGTCGTTTAAATGGTATCCCTAGTGCCACGCAATGTCATTGTATGTCCCATAGAGTTCTTCTTTTCAACAAATGTTTTGTAATGTAAGTCCCTGAAACATTTCCTTGAATGAAATGCTTGTAATATGATATGATGCCTAGTTTGCTTTATATGATAAAACTGTGTGTAATGCCATTTTCTGTCCCATAGAGTGATTTGTTTCAGTACAATATGCTTGCTTCACATCATTTCACTCTTCCTTATGGGGCTGGAATGAATCATATTGCAGGGCACCAGACCCGTGATGCTCGTTATCCTGGGTTGCAGGTTCGAAATCTCTGTTCGGACGTTTGGTACAGGGGGATTTGTTTTTTCCCCCCCTTAGAGCTCACATTGGTCCTGTGCTCTGAATGACACCATGAACTGATCTTCCATGTGTGAACGCACGACTCATCTTTTCCACAAATATTAATTCATATCACCAACTTTCAGAAGAGA
>JADBJO010029688.1:0-10000 GCA_016801955.1 Conus betulinus
ATACTGACGATTCCGCGTTGTACCTACCTCAGCTGTCATCTTCAAGTATGTTGCTTTCCTTGTATGGTGTAAAAAAAAAAAAAACAAACAAGACAAAACAAACAAACAAAGATTTCTTTACTAGTTGCATAAAGAGCAAACTATAGATACATCCCATTCTTGTGGGGTTAACAGAAGTAGATTTCCCATCTTCTGGAGTTGTATGTTCATAACTTCCTGTTACTATGATTTTCTCTGACTCTGTCTTTTCTTTTTTTCTTTCTATCATCTGCCATTTTTCTCTCTTATTGGCCTTCCTGTCTTCACAAGAAAATTTTCCATATACTTTTCTCCTTCGAGCTTATCCAGAATCGGAATATCTCCGCAAAATCCAGCAAGGTTCCAGAAATCTGGAACTCAGACATAAATGTATTCCACCCTTTATCAGTAGATATATCGCATGTCAGTCCACAGGCAGATCTCTCATTTTCCTCCCCTCCGAGGTCCTATGTGCAGCATGCATTTAGTGCACGTAAAAGAACCATGCAACAAAAAAGTTGTCCCTGGCAAAATTCTTTAGAAAAGCACCACTCTCATAGACCTACAGATACATACGTACCAAACATTCACACTCACCGAAGACGGAATGTGGCTACCTGAATGGTGGGAAATAGAAAGCAGTCACATACCCAATCCCTCCTTGGTACGGGCAGAGTGCAGAAAAATAGAACTTGCACCTCAGTATTTAATACAGTCAATTATCATTTTGTCAGAAATAACTAATTTTGTTCCCGATGAGTTGGAGATTCCTCAGAGTGAATTTCAAATTCTGCATTGACCCCCAATTCTGTTATATCTGGGTAAATTTTGAATTCTTACATGACAACATGTCATGCTAGAACTCCCACTTTATCTTCTAGGAAAAGTCCAATTCATGCCAGACAGGACTTTCCAATTTTCATTTGTGACATATTTATCGACTAAGGTCACACTTTGTTTGGATCAAATGTCCTCACTGAAAACATGTTAATTGGCAGGGGCACTATAAATCTGACAGCAGATTAAGATGTGACCATAGGCATAAGACGTTTGACCCTTTGTTTTCTTCATTTTTCTTATTAGTCATATCATGATTGTCACACTTACAGGAGAATCTATGATTAGAGTGTCACAGGCATTATGGGATTGTTTGTATTTGTTTTTCAGATGACGCCTGGAATCGGGACCTTCAGAGAGCATGACTTTTTTTTGTCTCACCGTTGGTATTAACAAGTGCAGATGTCAGCGTACCAGGCAGCTCTTCCTGCACAAGTGCAGCTGTCAGCGTACCAGGCAGCTCTTCCTGCACGAGTGCAGCTGTCAGCGTAGGCAGCTCTTCCCAGGCAGCTCTTCCTGCACGAGTGCAGCTGTCAGCATATCAGGCAGCGTTTCCCACACAAGTGCTGTTCTTGCCACACCAGACACAATTTCGCACACAAGTGCAGCAGTCAGCACATCAGACATTTCCTCCCACTCGAGTATTTCTGTGGTAACTGATTCACTGGTTACAATTCACACTGCAAGCAAAAAGAACGGAAAAAGAGTATATGATAAGAAAAATTGTTGCAAGTTTTGTGAAGCATGCTGTACAAAGCTGAGCAAGCATCTTTTTTTCAAACACAAAGATGAGACAGAGGTTGCTTCTATTTTTGTCAAAACCAAAAAGTTCTACGGGAAGGGATTTCTTGTTGGAAAAGTTAAGAAACGAAGGAAATTATCAACATAACTGTGAGGTGTTGAAAACAAGAAAAGGCGAGATCATCCCATGGAGATCACCATCCGAAAACATTGTGATCCACTCAAGTACCTGCCCTGTGAATTTTGTCTTGGCTTTTTCTACACAAGGGAACTGTGGCGCCATGAGAAAGCATGTCGGTTTCGAACATCTGATAAGAAGGGAAGAAAGGTCATGTACAGATCTTCAGCCATGCTACCAGCAGAAGTAAGCTGTAGTGAAGGCTTGAAAGAAAATGTCTCGAGTTCCATGGCTGCGGACAAGGTTTCAAAAACTGCTAGAAATGATTTCCTCATAATAAAGTATGGTGAAAGGATGTACAGCAAACATGGTCACTTGAAACATATGAGAAATCACATGAGACAAAAGATTCGAGAACTGGCTCGTTTCTTGCATGCAGTGAGAGAACAAGACCCAAGCATCACTGATCTGAGGAGTGCCATCCACCCTGAAAAATTCTCTGTTGTTATCTCAGCAGTTCAGAAACTCTGTGGCTATGACTCGTCAAAGAATTTTTATGCTAACCCATCATTGGCAAAGAAACTGGGACACAGCTTGAAAAAGTGTGCACATATTCTCAGAAGTGAAGCACTGATGTCGAGCAATGATTCTTTGAATCAAACTGCATCTGCGTTTCTCAGTCTTTGTGAATCAGACTGGACAGAGCATATTTCTTCATGTGCTCTTGCAACTCTAGAGGCGAACAATACACACAGACCACACGTTCTCTGACAGAAGACATGAAAAAGCTGACAAATTACATGATACAGGAAAGGAAGCATCGCATGGAGGAACTGAAATCTTCTCCAACAACTGCTACTTGGCATGCAATGGCAAAGATTTGTTTGACAAACATCATTATGTTCAATCGCCGTCGTAGTGGAGAAGCAAGCAGAATGCTCCTTACAGACTTTGAGGCATCCAAGTGCAATTCAATACCAGAAGATGATGTTGCTGCTGCATTGTCAGACTTGGAGAGACATCTTGTTGAACGGTTTACACGTGTTGTCATTCGCGGGAAACGGGGGCGCAGAGTTCCTGTGCTGCTGACAGCGTCGATGTGCCAGGAAATTCTGCTTCTTTGTGATTTGCGTCCACGAACAGGAATAAATCCATGCAATCCGTTTGTGTTTGCTCGACCATATCTTTCTTCTGAAGATCATCTCGCAGGACATGAATGTTTGCGGGATATTGTTGGCGCAAGTGAAGTTGAGCAACCTCAGCACATCACCAGCACAAAGCTACGAAAACACCTTGCAACTGTCACACAAATACTGAACATGAATGACCATGAATTGGAGCAAGTGTGTTTCTTTTCTAGGTCATGATATTTTACAGACTTCCTCAGGACACCTATCAGTTAGCAAAAGTCAGTCGCCTTCTGCTTGCAGCAGAACAAGGACAGATAACCAATTCCAGGGAAAATCGCTGACTTAGACGACTGTTTGTCATTCCAGGATTCAGAAATGTGCATTGAGGACAGATCGGACAATGATTCTGAGAATGAAGGTCAAGGCATGGTGGCTGATGAAGCTCCTATTTCCTCAGCAGGAAGCTTGACGTACCACTCTCAGCGCGGCCAGAAGCAGGACAGCCCATGGCACAGGATGAACCCATGAACCAGTGGCACAGTGTGCCAGTTTCCAGTGTGAAGAAAACTGTCGGAAGGACTTTCTCACTCCTGCACAGACATCAGCCATCCGAGTGTACTTCCGGAGACATATTCGTGACTGCATACTGCCTGGAAAAAAAGAGTGCCAGAAGATGATTGACAATGAGCCCTTTCTGCAAGGAAAAGATTGGAAGAAAATTAAGTGCACTGTAAGAAATCAAATTGAGAAAAAGAAAAGGGCACAAAACAGACTTTTCCAGAAATAAATTGAGAAAAAGAAAGGGAACAAAAGAGTCTTTTCCAGAAATAGTCACGTCATGTTTCTAGAATTTTGAGAAACAGATTGGTTGGATCACTGTGTGCATGACAGTGTTAAAGTATTTGTAGGGTTTGACTGAGAAGATTCAAAATTTAGAGGCTATAGTTTTTATTTATTGTGCATGACAATGTTAAAGTATTTGTAGGGTTTGACAGAGAAGATTCAAAAAATTTAGAGGGTATAGTTTTATTTATAATTTTTTTTTTTTTTTTTGTTGCTCGCATTCTGCATTTATCCAGTGACGTTGCTCACACGCCGCTCATCTTGACTTCCACACACTCATCTGCACCACAGTACGCCGTGCCACACCACCGTGTCAACAATCAACAGGCGGAGCCAATTTCAAGCCGTCAGGAGGCAACCCACTGGAGAAGGCCCTGCACTACTGGCAGGTCACTTCAGTGGAGTTCAGTGGTGCCTGTTCTGATCATACGAAGGACACCACCTACTAAGCCCCCTACTAATGACAGTAATAGCTCAGTAGCAGAGCCATCGTGAGTGAGGCCCTTTTGCGAGTGAGCCACCATGTCCGTCCAATGACAGTGTCCTGTGGAACTGCCAACACCAGCGGCAATGACACTAACAACTACGGTCATAGATGCGGAGAGGAGAGATCGAAACTGAAGTCACCATGAGTGCACATTCTTTTCAGCAGCATTGTGGGGACTTGTGTTTGGATTGACAGATGTGGATAGTATTATGTGCTTTTGTATACATTCTTTTCGGTGGCATTGTAGGGGACTTGTGTTTGGATTCGCTGTTATGAGTATTATTATGTGCTTTTGTGCACATTCTTTTTAGTGGCATAAGGGGACTTGTGTATGGTTTCACAGTTGTGGGGTATTCTTGTGTGCTTTTGTGCACATTCTTTTCAGTAGCATTGTGGGGACTTGTGTTTGGATTCACAGATGTGGAGGAGTATTATGTATGTGTACTTTTGTGCACATTCTTTTTAGTGGCATAAGGGAGACTTGTGCTTTTGGACATTCTTTTTCGTAGTCGTGGGGTATTATTATGTGCTCGTGTGCACATTCACATTTTTCAGTGGCATTAAGGTGATTTGTGTTTCGGTTCAGTTGTGGGGTATTATTAAGTGCTTTTGTACACTTTCTTTTCAGTGGCATTCGGGGGACTTGTAATTGTATGTTTAGATTCAGAGTTGCTTTTGTGCACATTCTTTTTACTGGCATTGTGGGGACTTGTGTTTAGATTCGCAGTTGTGGGGTATCATTATGTGTTTTTGTGTATATTATTTTCAGTATATTTTAATCATCTGAGTCTGAATTTTTTTTTTTCTTCATTTAATCATATTAGTTAGTCTTATAACACACACACACCATAAAATTTCATTCAAATGAGTTTTATTCACAACTTTTCAGTTCAATATCCGGATGAGGCATTGCATTGTCCACAATTTCAGACATACTCAACATTCACAATTTTGAACTTGGTCACTATGGAAACGAAGTAAAATGATATTATAATAACAATCAAAGGATAAAGAACATTCTGCATTGCAGATCATCGAGATTAGTTTAAATATCAGTTACTGAATAAGAAAGAAAAGAAGCCGAGAATTGGCGTTGGGAGGTGTCACAGGTATCATCTCATCTCAGCTCTGTGAGTGTGTGTGTGTATGTGTCATCTAAAAAAGTGGATCAATAAAAATTAGCACGCCATACAAAATCTAATTCCATGCTTTGGTTTTTTACTTCATTTGGCTGCCTATGTGGATCCTGCAAATAAACGAAAACAACTTTGAAATAAATTCCCTTTTTTCAAATCACACAAAAGTGAAAAAAGGAAGTCTTGATTAGAATAGTCTTTTATATGTTTTGTATTATGTTATATAAAATATAATGTTATATATTAATCAAGATTTCCAGTTTTTAAACAGTGCTTGAAAACATTCCCCAAAGAAAGTTGATTGTAAGTTACACAAAAAGCTTTAGCTTCCACGGTAACTTACGACACATACAATTGTTCGTACTTGCCACTGAAATTACCAACATGAAAACTTAAATTTTGAAAGAAAATAAAAGTTTAGATTGTAAGGTAAATATGTGACATAAATGATTTGGAAATTGAAGAGAAGTAAGAATCAAAGAAAAAAAAATGGTTTGTAAGTTACGGTGAAACCAAATAAGCAAGTTTTGAAATTTGTTTGATTTTTCATAATAACAATAAAACTGAGGATTTTTCAAAAGTTTTTAGTTATTCCATAGCAATAGATTTGATGGCAACCATGAAAACAAATGTCAATCCACAAGAGGTGGATGTTTTTTTTGTTGATGATTGATGTGCTGGTTTGGGTTCTTTGTTAATGAACGGCATGATATGTTTTTTGTTTTCTTAATTATTTTGAATTTTAATCCCCCAAAATGTATACCAATATATAGCAATGTCATACCATTGCACATTGATCACCAAAGAAAAAAAAAACATAATGTGTTCTGTAGTAACATGATCAACCTAGCGTAAGTTAGATTGGAAACACTGACAGCCATGGTATTCCCCTCACACAGTTTTGGTTGCATTTTAATCAACCTGAAATCATGAACAAACTATGATTTAGTTTTAATATTTAATAACATTTATGCGCTATGATGTTTGAAGAACTATAACTTAACGTTGGTCCGCTATGAATCATGAAGCTTTATGGAATACAGAGGCTTACATTCAGTTCTGTAAGTTACGTGAAACTAAAGTGTAAACCATGCTTACTTTTCATACAAATCACATGACTGGTCGGTGTAATAAGTTCAAGGCTTTCTTTATGGAATTTTCCAGTCTTTCCTTCTCACATAAACGAGATTTTAGGTATTGACAATGCTGCATTTGATTGTTGTTACCATATGTTAGTTCGCATTTTGTAAGTTACAAGCAGAAACGAAACCACAGTGAGATTCGAAAATTCATCGAATAATCTACTGGCTGTTGGTCTTTGAAAGAACTTCTGGTCAGTTTAAAAACTTAATGTTTCACCATTCAAAAATCATGTTGTATATCCACAACGATGTTGTGCTCGAAATGTAAGAGATGATTTATTGGAAGTGAATTGCGGAAACCAAAGTAACTCACAGCAAGTCCTCTTTCTGCCCATACAAAATCATACTAAAACTATTATTCATCCATAATTGTTCTTTTTTTCCAGAGACATTTTAAAGTTTTATCTTGCATATTAGTACAAAATTAGTCTTCAACATATTACATATTGCAGAACTATGCTTTCAAAACGCGTACATGCTGATGTCCCACTTACAGTTACCATTTTGAATGCTTTCTCTGACAAAAAATAAGTAGTATAAAATGCACAAAACCAATATTGTATGTACAATATTTATTTGGTAGGTCAAATGTATCACTCATCTCTGTACACTATCAAATACATCCAGTCTTTAGCATGAGATAAATGATAACTCATCAAAGAACGTTACCCCCTGATTTTCCCTATGTTCCCAGTATCAGGACAGCCACAATTATATCAGCTGTTCTAAATGTATGTCTTTTTGGTTCATTAAAACGCAGAAATGTGCGATATTTTTTTAAAAATTTTTGTATGGTTTGGTTATTGCAAGAAAGCTACTGCTGATTAAATGAGTGTTTTCTAATCAATATTAACGGACAGTTAATTTTGTTGTATGTTTGGATTTACCTCCTCCCCCCCCAAAATATTCAATAAAAATTGATCTTCTATTAATGTCACAGAGTGGTCTTTTAATGAGTGGTAGTGTGTTTTACTTTCCATTTCTATTTCAAGGGTATACTTTGGTGGCAATTATACTTAGAAATCTATTGATTTATATTGTAAGGTCAGTCATAAACCCTCTCAAACGCAGCAGTTTCCTCCATGAAGCCTTCGGTTTGCAAGGGCACATCGGGTTGACACACCACCAACACTTCCTCTGACACCTCTGAGCTGCCACAACCCTGGAGCAAATATTACAAAGTGTTCCACATTTCCACCTCAGTCCATCATGTCACTCCAAGAGAGTCCCAAGATGACGGCGTCAGACGCTCTCTGACACTTGCCATGACTGCCAAGCAATACCCAGAAGAATCCTGGATTCATGTTTATACGGACGGCTTGGCAACCAACACCATGGCAAACGGAGGAGCAAGCATACACATCAACTGTCCTAGTGGGCACACCCATCACTGCAGGGATGTGGCTGCCTTAATGGCCCAAACGGTCATACACACAAAACTTGCACTGTCTATTATGCAGTGTCCGCAGGAGTATCAGCCTGGTAGGCAGCAAGAAAGCAGCAGCAGGGTACCACAGGCAAACATTGCACTGATTATGCAGCTGAAATGGAGGTACTGATGCAGGCAAGCAGCTCTGGTCCGTGGCACGCAGAGTGATTGTACAAAAGTTGTCTTCTCTCCGATGCAATGTCAGTGTTGGAAGCACTTGCAGGGGACAAACTTCCACATCTGATGGAAAAACTGCACCACGTCACCAAGCATCGACGTGTGGTTCTGCGTGGCTTCCAGCCCATGGGAAATGTTGCCTATGTCTGTGTTACAACACAAACACATACAACGTTCCAAGGCAACATTCATAACCAAACAAAACAGGACCACACTTCATTGATATTTTTTTTGGTTAAAGGGATAGAATCACCTTTTATTTCTTAGGTGCAGTTTTACATGTTTTTAACACTAAGCACATCAAATCAAATCAAATCAAATAAATCAACATCATGATAGTCTAGTATTTCTCGATATTCCAAATCTCGTGTCTTAGACTCCCAACACAGGATGTACCTTGCTTCAGGTCACCAACTCCATTGGGAAATATCTTTCTATTTTCTGCATAACTTTGTTCCTACTCAGGAACCCTTTCTCCCTAACTTCTTGTCCTCTCTTTCTCACTGTCCAACTCTTTTCTTTCCTTTTTTCACTTCTCCGAACCTCTTTTCCTATATTGCTTACTCAACATATTTACTCACACAAAGGCAATTAACACCTCCCACACCAAAGCCATAATGCTAACTCCCTGTTACACGGCCTCCACGGCTATATCTGCTGAGTCATCACGCACGTGATCTTTACTCCAACGAAGGCAATTAACATCTCACACATCAAAGCCAGCCACTATCTGTCCGTTACCCTGTCCGTTACCAGCTGGTCACGATCAGTTTTACATGACGCACACATCACAGAGACGGTCTCTCGATCTCAACATGTATATGAGTCACTTTTCTCAGCACAATGTACACACATATCAAAGCCAGGCTGATATCTTTCCGTTACAGCCTCAATGGCTTGATCCCGTGTGCAGCATGCATTTAGCGCACGTAAAAAAAAAATCCCACAGCAACAAGAAAATTGTCCCAGGAAAAATTCTTTAGAAAACGCCACTTCCATAGGGAAACACTATAGATACATGCATGAAAACACCCGACGACGAGTCGGAGTGAAACTGGTTATACTCACGAGTATAGTGTGGGTGACCCACAGGGTTAAAGAGTTCACACACAACAAAAAAAAAAAAATGCTCCAAGACATTGATGAGGTCTATGTATTATATGCGACAGTAGGGAGAGCTAACCATCGCCTACTCTTCTTTTCCTACAGACTGATGACATCACACATACCCACTGTACTTGTGGGGAATTTCCGGTCTACTAATGAATATTCATTATGCATATATCCCCATAACGTATATAAAAATCTGTTCAATTTTTTTTGTAAGAATCCATTTTGTATTGAAAAATAAAAATAACCAACACACTCCCCTTTATCGTTTAAAGTATGTTCCAGTACCATAGCTGATGTAGAACACCGTTGGTGAACTATTATGTACATACCCCACAAGGATGGTCCTCAGCTAGCTGAAATTCAGTTCCCCACTATGTCGGTGAAGTCAGTATGTGTGTGTGTGTGTGTGTGTGTGTGTGTGTGTGTGTGTGTGTGTGTGTGTGTTTGCGTGTGTGTGTGTGTGTGTGTGTGTGTGTGTGTGTGTGTGTGTGTGTGTGTGTGTGTGTGTGTGTGTGTGTGTGCGTGTGTGTGTGTGTGTGTGTGTGTGTGTGTGTGTGTGTGTGTGTGTGTGTGTGTGTGTGTGTGTGTGTGTGTGTGTTTGTGTGAATGTGTGTTGTTTGTGTGTGTGTGAGTGTGTCCGTGCGCGTGCATGGGTATGTGTGTTTACGGGTGCGTTTGTGGTAAGTACGTGCTTGCGTGCGTGCGTGCGCGTGAGTGTTTGCGTGGCTACGTTTCGGCATTTGTATGTGTGTGTTCGTGCGTGTGTGTGTGTGTGTGTGTGTGTGTGTGTGTGTGTGTGTGTGTGTGTGTGTGTGTGTGTTTCTGTGTG
>JADBJO010029689.1:0-5000 GCA_016801955.1 Conus betulinus
AATCTCATGGTGGTGGAGAATTTCTTGTCAGCTCAGCGCTGGACTGACGTCCATACAAATCCTGTTTTCCATTGGCTGATTCACTGGCTGATTGGAGAATGCATTACAACGATGTTTCATTGGCTCTCTACTAGATTCTTGTCCAGCATACTGTGTGTCACGCACAGTCAACCTCGGCACACGTGAAGGTGAAGCATTTCAACTCTTCTTCAAACATGATTTGCCCCCCCTCCCCCTGTTACACCCCCCTCCGCTTTCTCACTCTCTATCACTCCCGCCTGATGTTTTCATATGTGCTCACCTGTCTCTTTCCCCCTTCATCATGGGAGGACAGGGAAGCTGATGTTGACACCATTTGTTGAGTTCACTTAAGTGTAGTGTCTTTAGAATGTTGATTAAATTTTCCTGATCAACACGCAGGTTTCTGTATTCCTCTGGCATGGCAAACGCTGGGATGTATCATATAACAAAGTGTACAAAATGTGCGTGTGTGTGTGTGTGCGTGTGTGTGTGTGGTGTGTGTGGTGGCGTGTGTATTTTTGCATGCATTTGAGTTGGTGTATGTGCATGTATGTGTGTGTGCCTGCATGTGCATGCTCATGTGTGTGTGTGCATGTTCTTTTGTGTGTGTGTGGGGGGGGGGGGGGGGTGAGGGGTGTGTGCATGTGTATGCGTGTGTCTGTGTGTCTGTGTGTGCATACATGCGCGTGTGTGTGTGCATGGGGGAGGGGGGGGAAACACACACACACACACACACACACACACACACACACACACACACACACACACACACATACAGGGGAAAACATGTAAACAGTGAAAGGAATGGAAATGGTCAGTGAGAAAAGGGTTGACGTGTCAACAAGAACGACAAAAATGGAGAAGGGGCAGGGGGGGGGGGGGAGGGGGGATTGGCATCTGGATAAAGAGTAGATATAATACATGAGAGGAAAATGAGGATGGGGAAAGAGGAACATAGCTGTAAGTTATACGTTAGGTAATATAGGTTTATGTTGTTTTTTTTTGGCGTTGGTCTGTATCTGTGGTGGTAACTTACACCAGTTCTTTTTTTTAAAGTTTGCTTCACTTTCTGCCCTCAGTCACCCGGGTTTGAAATCTTATAACTCCCTTTGAAGTTTTTCATTCCTTTTCAACCATACCTGCCTCCTGTACAAAGTCACTTAACACACACCTGTGCCCGGGTCCCTCTCCCCAACATTCCCCTCCTCCATCTGCCCCCAACCCCACTCCCCCACCCACCTCTACTCCCACATCCCAACCCTCAACCAACCCTCACCCCCCCCCCCTCTCCACTCCCCCCCCCCCTCCCCTTACAACACTCACACAAACACCAACGTCAGCACAAACCCACATTTCAACGCAAATTCAGCTCGCTCCTATGCGCACGCACGTGCTAATGGGTGCATGCGCACATACACACACATGCGCACGTACTCGCACGCACACAAAGGCGCACGCGCATACACGCATGTACATGCGTGTGCGACCAGAGATAAAGGCACATATGTGTACACATACATGTGCAGAGACGTGAGCATAGAAGCATGCTCAAACAAGCCCACAAATGACATGGACACACATGCACATGCACTTCTGCATGCACGCACGCGCGCGCGCGCGCGCGCACGCACGCAACACACACACACACACACACACACACACACACACACACACACACACACACACACACACCACACACAAGCGTACGTGGACACGTGTGCACGTGCACACACACAAGCGCTTACATATCCATGCGCGCACACACACGCACATGCATACACATACGCACATAACATACACGCACACATGCGCTCCCACACATCATGTGCAGTGTGTGGTCTCGAAACTTAGCTGATGTCCGTATATGGACACGTCCGTGTGCATTGACACCTCATTGATGACACTGATACTCAAACGGAAACTCGACTGAAATCATACCGAAATCTTCATTCATCTGTACAGGTATGAAGCTATAATTCTCACTGTGGCTTGTCCACCTGACAACAGTTTCATTAGTAACAACTTACTCATGTTTCCAAATGTATGATATCTTATGTCTTTTAATGATTTCTGTTATTACGGTACTAGATGGCAAGTAACATGTGTTGGGGCCAAGGGTGGAGGAGTGGCAGAGGAGGTAGGAGGGAGATGGAAAGTATGGGGGGGGGGGGGGGGGGGGGGGGCAAAGTGAACAAAGAGATCAGAGAGGGAGTGAGCAGGGGGATTAGACCTACATAGTCAGGGAAAAAAAAAAAACACACCCACCGACGAAGTTTTACCTAAATTCCCTTCCCTTCCTACGTTAAATGAGAGGCAAAATTTCGAGAAGAAATGGCGTCGTATCCTTCTAGTTATATTAGATGTCTTCTCTGTTCAGTGTATTTAGCTGTCATCTTTCTTTTCTTCAGCCTTTACCAGTAATATATTTATTCACGCTTCAGGTTCTAGCAACTTCCATTTTTGTTGTACTTTGTATTGATTTTACTTCAGCTTTTTTTTCTCTCTCAGTTTTGATATATGTTGCGTTTCTACTTTCGTTTCACTTACTTAATGTGGTATTACAATCTTGATATCGTGCTGTTGTGTTCTTGTAACATTCTTTACGTATGTAAATAATGTATGTGTAAGGATATGATTTGTATCATTCGAGTGGAATTTAAGGTTTCTTTCCTAAATTGTACCCTTTCTATACACATTCCTGTCGTTAATAACGATTTAGTATTTAATAATAATAATGGTATCTTATATAGCGCTTAATCAAACGAATTTCTCTAAGCGCTGTACAAAATCATACTACATTCACCTTTCTCATATACAATAGTACACCTTACATCCAACTACAAATACTATTACTACAATAACTAACAAATCCTAATCTTAATCTTACGAGTATGACATTCACTTATTTTTCAAGTATCACTACAAAAACTAAATCCTATGACGTTCAATCATACAACAAAAGATATGTAATAGAGAACATATACATACACTACATTTGAAAAGACCCAGAGGGCTATGAGTTGGGTTATACCCCACCTCCCCCCCTCCCCCTCCCTCCGGCATTGACTAATTATGAGAAAATAGATGGGTTTTAACTTCAGACTTGAAAGAAGAGATAGAATCTGAATGGCTGAGAGAGTCTGGCAGTCTGTTCCACGTCACTGGAGCTTGATGAGAGAAAGATCTTTCACCAGTAGTAGTCCTGAAGCGAGTCATTCGTAGAAGGCGGTCGTCAGCACAGGAGCGTTATTGCATCGCAATTTGTAATAACGTCGCGATTTGTAATAATAATTACACAAATTGCGACGTTATTACAAAACGCGACGCTCAATGCATCGCAATTTGTAATAACGTCGCGATTTGTAATAAAATTACAAATTGCGACATTATTATAAAACGCGACGATGCTCACATCGCGTTTTGTAATAAAATCGCAATTTATAATAAAAACTGGAAATATAACGTCGCGATTTGTTATAAATATCACAAATTGCGATATTATTACAAAACCCGACGATGCTCACATCGCGTTTTGTAATAAAATCGCAATTTGTAATAAAACTGGAAATATAACGTCGCGATTTGTAATAAATATTACAAATTGCGACATTATTACAAAACGCGACGATGTTCACATCGCCTTTTGGAATAAAATCGCAATTTGTAATAAAACTGGAATATAACGTCGCGATTTGTAATAAATATCACAAATTGCGATATTATTACAAAACCCGACCCGACGATGCTCACATCGCGTTTTGTAATAAAATCGCAATTTGTAATAAACTGGGAAATATAACGTCGCGATTTGTAATAAATATTACAAATTGCGACATTATTACAAAACGCGACGATGTTCACATCGCCTTTTGGAATAAAATCGCAATTTGTAATAAAAACTGGAAATTTAGCTTTTTGTTGTTGTTGTTGTTGTTGTTAAAAACTTGTAAATAGGAAATGACATAAGGGGAGTTAGTTTGTAACAGAGGGGGGGGGGGGGGGGGGGGTATTCTGATTACGAAACAAAATGAATCTCCTCCTAACCATTCATCGATGTTGGTCTATATGGGTGTTAGAGGGTTTGTGTGACTAAGTGGGAAAAAGAGAGATAATGCGCGTCTGCGCGTGTATGAGTCTGTGCACACACACACACACACACACACACACACACACACACACACACACACACACACATATATAGGGGGGTCATTCAACTGGATGATGATGAGGGGGGCGGGGGGTGGGGGTGGGAGTAGTTATGTAAATATGTTCAGAATAACTCCCCTAGAAGTTAAACTGAAACACAGGGTGAGTTAAACAGTACATATGTACAGTTTAACTCCCCAGGGAGTTAAACCATGTGGGCAGTTAAAATATTTCGTTACCCTACTATACTGAGACTTTTCGCAATTTGTAATAACGTCATGAATTGTAGTATTGCAAATTGCGACGACATTACGAAATGCGACGCTCAGTGCATAGCGATTTGTAATATAATGTCGCGATTTGTAATACCTATTACATATTGCGATTTTATTACAGAACGGAACGCTGCTAACATGGTGTTTTGTAATAACATCGCAATTTTAATTGAAAAAAAGGAAATTGATCTGGGTTTTTTTTTTTTGTGTGTGTGTGTGTGTTTTTGTTTGTTTTTTTTTTGTTAAAACCTTGTAAAACGGGAGCAAATTCATCTAAACCTGACAGGTTTAGACTGATAATACTATCTAAAAGTGCCTAAGATTTTTTTTTTTTTTCTGCAATAGTGCATGTACCGGTATGCTGTGACTGTGTTTGGAATTTTGTAATGACATCGCGATTTGTAATAATTATTACAAATCACGACGTTATTAAAAACTGCGATGCATTAAGAGTCGCGTTTTGTAATAACGTCGCAATTTGTAATAATTATTACAAATCGCGACGTTATTACAAACTGCGATGAATTAAGAGTCGCGTTTTTGTAAACGTCGCAATTT
>JADBJO010029689.1:10000-18745 GCA_016801955.1 Conus betulinus
ATGTACAGTATGAGCAACGACAAAACCTATCAATATTTACACTTTTAATATACCATCACTCACACGTATGCATGTGATAACACATTGGATACCTGCACATAAGTATCATACCATCAAATTCTTAAATAAAGAAAAAAACAACATTGTTGGAATAAAAAAAATAAGGGGGAAAGTGATCAATAAATTAGTTTGAAAATGAAATAAATCAATGCATTTTATCAAGGTTCATCAATAAATAAATGAACAGAATGAGGAATTTGAAGGAAGCATAAATGATTACAGTATTAATACCACACATTCAGTATTGTTTGCTGGATACATTTTCCATACATTTTCTTGAATTAGTATGTGTATCTCATTTAATATGTTCCTGTAAAACTGTTTCATTAACTACATCTGAATTATACAAAGCTGGATCCATATAACTTACTTTAAGGTCTGAGAAAATGCATGATCATGCCAATGATAATTAGCTTTGGGGTGTGCCCCTATTTTTTAGGAGCATCTCCATTCAGAATATTATGCGTGCATACTGACTTCCTGAAGGAAAGTCAGTTTTGAAAAGCTGAAATTGTGTGTTGTTCATAGTTCTCAAAGGTCAGGGAGCTGAATTTCATTAACATTAATTCTAAAGCTCTTAAATATATGGTGAACGAGTTTCAAGTGGGTGTGGTGTGGTCAGTCCAATATACATTTCTATCTGTGACGACGCATAATATGAGTCAACTTCTTCAGTTTTATTATCACATGTGAATAATGGTTTTAACTCCGAGACCGTTGTGTTTTGTGTGTGTGTGTGTGTGTGTGTGTGTGTGTGTGTGTGTGTGTGTGTGTGTGTGCGTGTGTATGTGTGTATGTGTGTGTGTGCGTGTGCGCGTGTGTGTGTGTGTGTGTGTGTGTGTGTGTGTTTTGTCATGCATGGACATACATTACCTTGTGTGTTTTTTCAATTATACACATGTGATGTAGCTGGATCTCATTAGTAAACCTTTCCATGTCAAGTGTACTTGCAAGTTATTCTGAATAGAGTTAACATCTGGAAATGTTTCTCACTTGCTTCTAAGACAGCAAGGCGAGTTGTTGACGAAAATAGGTCTTCAGAGATCCCTGTGCTACGCCATATCTAACAGACGACTGATTATTTAGCTAAAGTGATTGTTTCTTTTCATACAGAAAAGATGACATCAGACACATAGATTCTGGCATTTGATTGTAGATTTCCTGTTTATGTAACAAGAAGAAGAAATTATTTACTTTTTACTTTTCGGAAGTCGCCAAATGAATACTAGTAGTTTATTTTAATGTACACAGCACATTAGACTATTCATAAGTTTATGAATGCTATATGACAAACATATTTGCAGGGAAGCCCAGTTATCATAATCATAATTTTTTTTTAAAGATGAGAATAAAGACACTTCTGTAAGTGCTTTCATTTGGCTTTGATACGATGGTTAAATTGAAATGCGTGTGTAATTTGAAGGATTACATACATCTCCGTGATTTGAAAAAAAAGGAAAAATAATGGTTTTCCAAAATTTTGACTAATAAAATCTTAAACACTATTATAAATGTACTTATCTGTGGTGATTATTGTGCATGAATCGTTAAATATTCTATCATCTCATAAAAAAAAAAAAACCAAAAAACAAAACCCCTTTATTTTTTCAAGAATAAAAGAAACATATTCACGTCCAAGACAGTCACTGATGTAAACAGAAAATCAATACTTTTTAATCAATACACTTTCGTTTAATGGTAGAGATAATTTTTTTTCGATGTTATTTGGTATGATTTCATAAGCATTTTTTTGCCGAATTGTTATTCAACCGATGTGATATCAGTAATAATTTGATGACCTTTAAAAAATACTGATTATTGAATATATTTATAGCTTTAAAAATTTGAGTCTTTGGTGGAGATTAACATATTCAACACACACATACACACACACACACACACACACACACACACGTGTGTGTGTGCGCGCGCATGCGAAAAGAGAGGGAGACAGCGAGAGAGAGAGAGAGAGAGAGAGAGAGAGACAGACAGACAGACAGACAGACAGACAGACAGAGAGAAGTTAGCAGCTCTGTGGATGAACAGAGAGAGAGAGAGAGAGAGAGAGAGAGAGAGAGAGAGAGAGAGAGAGAAAAGCAAAGAATATCGTGAAACTGCCAGATGGTCCAACACCTTAGAGGAATAGCAATGTTACAATCTTTTCCACTTTCAAAACCGACCCATCTTAGGCTATTTCTGCTAAATCCAATGGATAGTTTTTTTCAGGCATGCCAAGAATGTATAATTTGTATGAAATATAAAGAGCAGACACAATCGATCAAAAGACTGCCCTTAAAAAAGTGTGAACAAATGGGAGAGATTAGTGGTCTTCTGGAGCTAAAAAAAAACTTTATTACATCACTTAAGCTGTTCTGGATTCGTAAAGCTGAATCTAACCAAGAACGGAAACCTTTTCCATAATTACCATGCCATTATATCCTACTGTCAGGAACTGTGCCCAAGTTCTTGGTAGCTGTATGTCTCTGTTTTATTTGTGTGTCAACAGAAAACAGATTGCTTGCCAAGCTATCGACATTGAAAAAAAATAAAGTCTTGTGCATGGGTCACCTAGTATGTAAACCATGCAGCATGCATGCATGTGGAGCAGTGAATACACGGCACAGGGTAACGTGTTTACAGTGAATACATGGCACAGGGTAACGTGTTTACAGTGAATATACGGGCATAGGGTAACGGATTTATCACCTGTAGGATGGACAGTGGAATCGGACGGCAAAAAGAAAGAAAAGAAAAGAAAAGGTCGGCGACGTTGTTGAGAAGGGCATTAGCAAGGGAACGTACTCATAGTTTTTTGAACGACACAGAAGGTGTCAAAGTAAATGTAAGATAAAGATCGGGATCCGCCTAAATTAGGCTAAGCAACGTCCAGGTGAGATATGGTGATAAGAAATGAAAAGAGAGAAAAAGGGATGAAGATTGATATTTTCTTTATAAAGAATGATATGATTAAAAACAATTAACAAGTGTTTCGTTTCTTTTTGCGGAAATCAGGAAAGAGCACAGGGTATGTAGGTCAGTCAACGAGAGGTTGCAACTGATAAAAGTTTTTTTCTGGCTGGGTGAAGCCAGCAGTGGGAAAGAAACTGTTGCAGACTGTGACTACCAGGGAAATTCGTTTCTTGAAAATTGAATATTTCGTGTGGCACTCTGGATGCCAAATTTGGAGAGAAAACATATTTGTTTTTGAGCCCGTTGGGACCTGTTCATGCACTGAATTGAAAATGTCTCTGTGGGATATGAAAATCAAAGTGGAAATAATTTTATGTAAACAGTGTAAAAGTGTAGTGATTAATTAAAATGGCATACTCTCTTCTTGTGACTGATGGTCAAAATTGCGTGAGGACACATACAATAAACGTATTCAAATTTAGGAAAAAAATGTACTGTCTCTAAAGAAACCTGACAATCCTTTTGAAAGCAACTAACATGTTATACTACAAGCATGTGTCACGTACAAATGTTCAACATTTTTTTTTAATGATAGAATAATCATTAAGAATTTGCAAGCCCAGTGTGTTGTGACAAATCAGATGTGAAATTATCAAAAAATCATGACTGGAAATAACATATCCTATTTATACTGAAAATAACAAACACAAAGCCTGTGTGGGTGACGTACATGTGCTGTGCATATATATGCTACCTCGTGGAAAAAGAAAACCGTCTTCACCATCATGGTATGTTTGTGTGACAATGAACGAACGTCTTATGATTGATCGTCTCTATGTAACAATGAATATCTTCACCATCATGCTAAAGCAGCATTCAACTAAGACAGTCACCACCTTTATCTCCGGTTGAGGAGAGGCCATATAGACAATGAAGTTAGGAACACGGTATCTGCTGTACAAATGACAAGACAGGCTCTGCACTTGAGCAGATATAGCCCCCTGGCTTGACGTGGCACAGACCACAGCGCTACGTCCCCCCTCCCCCTCCCTCCCCCCCCCCCCCCCCCCCCCCCCCCCCCCCCCCCCCCCCCCCCCCCGGGCCTCCCAAACTGCCAAGCCGGTCTGATATGGGCTGTCGCCTCTCCTCACTCACAAAGTGGAAATGGGCGGAGCTTTCACCATTGATTGTTCCCACAAATGGAAATGGTCACGGCTTGCATGGTGTGCGCGAAATATTTTCTTGAAAATTTAATATTTTGTGTGGCACTGTGGATGCCAAATTTGGAAAGAAAACGTATTTGTTTTGAGCCCATCAGGCCAAAATGTCAAAATATACAACTGTAATGTTGTTCAAGAATGATGGCAGTTTTGTACATCAGTCATGGTACAGGGACAAATGAGATATGGGTACATGTAACATCAAACAAATAAGTCATGGGCACTGTTCTATACACTGTAGGCACTATGTTTAGTTGAGCACTGTTCTATACACTATGGGCACAATGTTTGGTCTTTCTGATTGGAACACACACACACACACACACACACACACACACACACACAGAGAGAGAGAGAGAGAGAGAGAGAGAGAGGAGGGACGGAGAGAGAGAGAGAGAGAGAGAGAGATGTCGACTTGATGACATAAGAGCTGAATCCTACATTCAAACAAATGGACAACCAAGGAGCGTGTATTGCTCGTTTCATACTTTATTTCATTTTCTAGGAAATGTCACTGTTTGTGCACTTGTCCATCGACATTACTAAATCACACACAAACACACACACACTCTCTCTCTCTCTCTCTCTCTCTCTCTCTCTCTCTCTCTCTCTCTCTCTCTCTCACACACACACACACACACACACACACACACATACACATACATGCGCACGCGTACACACACACATACTCGCTCGCGCACGCACGTACACACACGTACAGATGCACACACACACACACACACACACACACACACACACACACACACACACACACACGTGTGTGTGCATCCACTTACATGCACACATATATGTACACACATGCGTGCACATGGCTACAAGCAGTACACGCAGAAGCATGCACACAAGCCCCTAGATCAGACGCGTATATATATATATATATATATATATATATATATATATATATATATATATATATATATATATATGCACATCTGTCATCACACAGGCACATGCACCTCATACACTGGCACACACACATACACACATGGGCCCATGCTCACCCATGCACACACACACACGTATACACACACATGTGCGCACACACGCAAACACATTCATACAATTACAATAGTGGTGCAGGCAATGTTAGGTAGCTACCGTCAATCAGACCAGCATGATGGGCTGGTGCGCAGAAGTCAGACATCTGCTGCGTCATGTCCATGACACGGTCAAGAATGAGTAAAAGGGAAAATCAACCCAGACATGTGGCAATGTTCAAGTCTCGTCATTTGCAGTTTATGTCTGAGCGCTGCCCAACTAGGATCATGTTCATTCAACCCACAGTGACAACCATGCTTTCATTCGAATGACCAGCATCCGTTCTTCGCTGAATGCACGTGCATATAGTGAAAGTCTAAAACTGACAGTGACAGGTTGTAAACGTCCTGATGATGTGATGCACTGACAGGTTCTAAACGTCCTGATGATGTAATGCACTGACAGGTTCTAAACGTCCTGATGATGTGATGCACTGACAGGTTCTAAACGTCCTGATGATGTGATGCACTGACAGGTTCTAAACGTCCTGATGATGTGATGCACCGGCTGGAAAGATAGGGAAAAGAGCGGGGATGGGGCGTGGCCCTGTTATCCTGCACACAGCACCAGGGTAGAATGAACTGGAGGGATGGACAATGGAGAATACAGCAGCTGGCGTGGACTTGTAATCATGCACGCATGCATCAGGGTGTGCCAGACCAAAATATGGAGATGGAGGTGAGTGGAGGGTGGGAGGTGGGGTGAGGGGGGGGGGGGGGGCGGGCAGGACATTTGCTAAAGGAATAAAGGGAAGATGGGACAAGTGTGGAATAACATGCAGTGGAGCTGATGGGACAAGAAGACAACAGTCAATTACACACACACACACACACACACACACACACACACACAACACACACACACAAACACGCGCGCGCGCGCGTACACGCACGCACACACCCCACACATATGCATGCATACATACACACACATGCTGAAACAAAAATGTGCATGCACACACACACATACACACACACATACACACACACACACACACACACACACACACACACACGCTCACACACACACACATACACACATACCCGCAAACATTCAGACTTATCAAGACACATTCATGAACATGCTCTCTAACACACACGCACACACATGTATGTACGCGTGGAATACGTATATACGCACACATATACACATGCCCGCACGTGAACGTCAGACACACATATACACATCCACATATCAATTTATATGTAAACGCATTCATATGTACATGCACATACACTACAAATCACGCAGGCACAATGACAAAAATATACGTCAGCACACACGTGCACCTCCTTGCTGCCTATGTCCCCACAACATTTCCCCTCGCCCTCCCTGTCTTTCCTTAGCTACAATCTTTCTCTCTCTCCCTCACACACACACACACACACACATACACATGCGTACGCGCGCCCGCGCGCACACACACACATGTACACACACACACAAACACACACACACACACACACACATACGCACGCACGCGTGCATACACACACAAACACGCGCGCGCGCACTCACTCATGTACGAACGGTATCGCGCACATATTTACAAGCTCACACATCCCTTTCTTTTCCCCCTGCTTTAATCTCTCTCTCTCTCTCTCTCTCTCTCTCTCTCTCTCCTCTCTCTCTCTCTCTCTCTCCTCTGCCTGTCCCTCTCTCTCTCTCTCGCTCTCTCTCTCATCTCTCTCTCTCTCTCTCTCTCAAAGAACACACACAACCTCTGCATCTATGAGTATTTGTGTGTCTGTGCGTGTGTGCTTGCGCACCACCATATTTATTACTGTTACTATTGTATGTGCTTGTGGGGAGAGTGCACGCGCGTGTGTGTGTATGCATTTCCGCGCGCGCACGGGCAGGCGTGTGTGTGTGTGTGTGTGTGTGTGTGTGTGTGTGTGTGTGTGTGTGTGTGTGTCTACCCCTGTGTGTGTGAGTGCGTGCGTGCGTGCGTGAGTGCGTGCGTGTGTATGTGTGTGTGTGTGCGTGTGTGTGTGTGTGTGTGTGTGTGTGTGTGTGTGTGTGTGTGTGTGTCCGTGTCTGTGTGTGTGTGCCTGTGTGTATGTGTGCGCCAGTGTCCACTGTGCATGTGTGTGTGCGTGTGTGTGTGAGCATGCACACACACACACGGACACACACAAATGCAAACATGCACGCACACATATGCAAATGGTGACATGCCACATTCACAAGCTCTCATGTCCCTTTCTCTCCCTAACCTTAATATCTCTCTCTCTCTCTCTCTCTCTCTCTCTCTCTTCTCTCTCTCTCTCTCTCTTTAAACACAAACAAAAAAATCCCATCACATAGACACACACACACACACACACACACACACACACACACACACACACAATCCAGCATGGGCATGTACATGCTTTGCACGAGCACACGTGCACAGACACAAAAAACATACACACAGACGCAGATGTATGTGTGTGTGTGTGTGTGCGAGTGCATGTCTGCGCAAGCGCGAGCACCTGTGTTTGTTTGTTTAGTTTTACGTCTTTTCACATGGCGTGTTTTTAAACAAAAGAGCGCGCGCGCGCGTGTGTGTGTGTGTGTGTGTGTGTGTGTGTGTGTGTGGAGGCATGCACATGTGTATGTGTGCACCTGGGGGAGAGAGAGAGAGAGAGAGAGAGAGAGGAGAGAGAGAGAGAGAGAGAGAGTATTGAATTACACGACTGTTGTCCGGAAAGCTGACAAAGAAATAAACAAATGAAATGAAGAACATGTTTGATGAGTTTCAATGATGCTTTTGCTGGTTGAAATTAGCACCAGGCAACGATCAGACACAGTGTTCAAGTGGTTACAGGTGGGCATCGATACACACACCACGCGCGCGCGCGCGCGCGCGCGAGCGCACACACACGCGCACACACACACACACACACACACACACACACACACACACTGACCCTCTATCTCTTTCACACACACACACGCACACACCACACACACACACACACACACACACACACACACACATTGCACAGCTGTATGTTGCGAACACACGGTATTTTATGGATAGTCCCAGCTGGTGTACCACACACACCCCTCCAGTCATAAAAGCCACTGGGCCATTTTCAGCATGAAGAAATTCTCTCAGTCCAAAAAAGACAGAATTATACTCTTTATATTTGGTGTATGTGTGGGGGAGAGAGACTGGTGACTTTTTGACTTAAATGTGAAGCCATCAGCCTATTCACATGAGTACGCAACAAGAATAAATCAATTTTATATAGCTAGAACAAAATTTACCATGACTGCAACAAAACATTCTTCCATGACACTAAGTACATGCAGAATTCTATCTTAATTAACATTAATGCTTCTCTGTACGTTCTTCCTTATGAATGTAATGTAAGTAGATATATCATTATCTTAAAACTCATGATATGAATGCTGTTGATACTAGCATACAAAAAGGCATGTTTTTTTTTTAATTTCATTTCCCTCATCGTTTTATCGTTTACATATACAGTGGAGACCTTTCTAT
>JADBJO010029690.1:0-7500 GCA_016801955.1 Conus betulinus
CCCCTTCATCAATTTTCATAATAGTAGCTGCTGCAACTCCGTATCCATGGCACCTTCGGTGACACATCACCCAGAGGGGAGGGCAGGGATGCAAATCTCTCTCAATGCCAGCAGAGGTTAAGAAATGAACTGGGAGGGGGTGGGGGAGATAGTAATTGTGGCACTCTTAGTAGACATATATATTTTGTTTGAATCATTATAGGCGTTATTAGCTTGAGAGCATCTAGTTTTAGTCAATAGGACGTTGAACGATGTTTCTGTAGCGAAAAACATGTCACAAAATGGCAGGCGTTGAACGCCTTTTTGACAGAATTATCCCTGAAAAGTTGACTGTGTTGTGTTTTACATGAGAACTAAGTCTGGACGCAGGCAACCAGCCATGGGAGAATGACAGTCGTCGATGCGAGAGAGAATGAGAGGGGTTGCCAGTTTGTACAGGTTATTTCAGAACTTGCTTTCTCTTCTCTGAATACCACCGTAAACAAATACAGAATGTAAATGCTGATCGTGTAGTGAAGTTCACCACAGGTCTGGTACAGTTCTAAGTAAGATTACTTGTTCCAAGACCTGTTCACTTGAGCAGGTTGAAGGGAATATAGAAGTGAAAGAAACATCTATTTGGAGTATAACATGTTACCTCTGTTAGCACTAGAGTCTAATCAAAAGATCTATTGCGTCGTTTTTAGTATGTTCGTGTGTGACCCCATTTTGACCTCTTCGGTATTCTTCAGACAAGACATGCAACATGTAAGACCATGAAAACGATGAAGAACGAACAGTCACTTACCTTCTCACATTGGGCGCAAAATGAATGTTTTAATGTTCACATCTACTGCAGTTTTTCTTATGTACTAATTTAGTTCCTGCGCCTCCCAGAGACCAGGCCATCAACATTTATCCACGAAACTCGACTCCTGGACGCCCTTTCTGCCTCTGTGCAGGTAGTTCTCTTCCTCTTTGATTTGCCGATAGGTCTCTTCTCTAGCTGTCTCTGGCTCGTCCCATCCTCTTCTCCCTCTGGGTTCCAGGCAGTGACCATTGAAGGAGGGACACGCTGGTTTCACTGCGCATCCAGAACTTTGAGGACAGCCGTGGGCTGGCGTGGGTAGGGAACATGTACATCCCGTTTTTAACACATCGATTTTCCACGAATGGCTCCTAATCTGCTGGTGCTTATTTTCATCAGGCCTAGGGAAGGGGGCAGAGGGTAGGGGAGGAAGGGAGAGAGAAAGGGAAGGGGCAGAGGGTAGGGGAGGAAGAGAGTAAAACGAAGGGGCAGCCAAGTGTCAGAGAAGGCTTGAGGATGGGGTTAACATCACCAACGGCCCCAGGATGGGCTGCCTGCACTTCCACTCACCCGTCCCTCATTGTTGCACGCCCCTTAACACCTCCCCCCCTCCCGCCCCTTCCCCCGCCCCTCCCTTGAGCAATTGCATTGGTCATAAACTATTCTCCATGATGGATTGTGCAACAGGCGAACAGTTAGCCCCCCTCCTTTGTCCTCCTCACCACCACTCACACCATCCCCTACATTTCCACCACCCCCCCCCCCTCTCCCCTTCGCCATATCAGAGCAGTTGCATCTGTCATTAGCATCACCATGGTGGATTGAGCCACAGGCGAACATCTGGCCTCCATCCATACCACCTCCCCCCCTCCTGTCACTCCCACTCACCCTATCCCTCACATTTCCACGCCCCTCACCCCCCCCCCCCCTTTCCAGTCATCCCCAGCAGCAATGTTCAGTGCCCAGCGTTTTCTTACTTGCTGCTGAAGTGATAGGTGTGAATGGGAACAATGGCCGCAACTCATCCCTACACAGATCGCTGCACGTGCAACACGGTCCTACGATCCCTGTCACGGAAGGTGAGCCACGTCGACACAACACACCTGTGTGCCAGTGTCAGAGGAGGCCATTCTGCCCTACTGTCAAATCTTTGCCGCACGTGCACAACGGACAACTATGCCCCACCTGCCGCCATACATGGCGACCCATTTTGCATATATACAAGGGCCTATATGTTATCAATGAACCCTGCACCCCTGACCCCTGACCTGACCTCCCATTTTTGCGACAGGCAGGAATTGGATTTGCCTTGCCTCGAAGGAGACTCAAACGTGGAGGAAGACGGAAGCAGAGAACTATTTCAGTCATTGTTTTCTCCCCATTCATCCACTGAGCAACATAACACCACAGACCGACTTTCTTCCGTGAACACTGAATGCTGTGATGGGGATTCCTGGTCGACGCCACTCCCCCCTCACACACTAGAAACGTTAGCCACCATCGTCGTAGTTGTCAGACGGCACCTTGCGGACCTGCTGGTACTGCTCCTACCACTGGATCTGCTGCCCCATGCCACTGCTCTACTCAAATACGTCTAGAGAATGGACATTTATAGAAAGGAAACTTAATTGATATTCGACCGAACATTTCTTGCCATGTGTCTCTATGTATAAAACTCTGTTTCTTCAATGCCCAGTCTATGAGGGAAAAAACTAAAAAAGAGCAGCGATTTCTGACTTTATCATTGAAAATGATCCCCCCCTCTCTCAACCGTTTTGCCTCTGATATCAAGCACACACAAACGTAAATAAGACCATTCCCTTGTTGTTTCAATCACAAGAGTGCTGTGCTGTAAGCTATAAGGTCTTTCAAAGAAACACAGATTACAAATTTCGGTATTTGGCCTTTCTGTTCATGTATGGCAATATTGGCCATTGCATATATAACAGATAAACGAAACATGCCCAAATCGCACTTTCCTTTATTTATTCTATATTTGTTTGCTTGGTTTAAAGGCCTGTTTGCCTGACACAATCAACTGAGATTTTAACATCGCCAATACTTTTTCTTCCAGTACATCCTGCCGTCTCTGCATGACCACAGTCCACAGATAAAGAAATGGGCTGAGAGCAGAGCTGAGAGGTAAACCCAAAAATGATGATAGAGGCATGGGTGTTGTTTAAGTCTGGAGACCCCATTTGTGACCAAAACCATAATGAATCCAAGCATAATCCAGCTGACGCTGTTCGTGGTCGCTACTTTTCTCTCACCAGATGCACTTCAAAATACACAGACCTTGCAGCAGAATCAAGCATAGTTCTGAATTCGGGTGTCCTTTTGTTGATCAGAACTTGACCAATCATACTTGTTAAGCATATTATGCAGTTAAAGGTCAGAATGACATCTGACCATCGATATTTTGTATCTGATTTAAATTGATTCAATAATGCTATGCGGCACAGACCCGACTGACCTTGAAGTCCCCTCTGTGACAACGCAGGAATAAAAGGTATCAAAGACATCATGGTTCCAGCACACCATGGTACTATGAAAGCTGATGTTTTCAGCGTATATGTATCCTTGCCTAAGCAAATGACGCTGATGTGAACTATAGTGATGAACCCAATGATCAAAACTGACGTCTCACTGGACAGATAGAAAGAAACTCAGCCACCTTACAAGACAGGCTGTTGATCCATATCTTTTCAGAGTGAATGTAACGATCACTTAATATCTCACTAGCTGCTGTAACAATACTGACGTGACATCCCATACAGCATTCAGCAAAACACAAGTTAGCAATCATCGAACTGTTTTCAAAACCTCCTTTGAGTTTAAATAGGCTGATGAGACAAGCCAAGTTTCCTACTGTGGAAGACACACAGACCACCCAGAAGAAAACTCTATAGAGTTCAGTGGGAATCAGCTTTGTGCATGAAGGAAGTACAGTGTAAGGAGCTGAGCACTTTATTTTTTCCCGACTGTTTTGGAAGTAAGTTCTCACAGCACAACCTGTAGTTTGATGCAAAATAGTTGTAAATAATCTGACGCTGACAGCAAATCTAATGGGAAATCAGTAAGTGGGATGAATCTCATGTCCATTTCACGCAGACGTGGAATGTTTTTAAAACCTGAAGGCCCAATGATACTAATGGCTGAAGAGGAAAAATTTAAATGTTCCACTAGGGGCAAGAATATAGACTGTTCACAGTTCAGTGTGTCAAGATGTGTTTCTGATACATCTAATAGCGTCAGTGAATAATGAATACCTTTGGTGACACGCCTCTGTGTTTGACCTGATGGGGTTTCCTGCTAAGCGTAAGATATTCAAGTTTTGTAGCTCGAGAAAACTAGGAATGTCAAGATATTGTAAAAGGTTTGCTTGCAAGATCAATGTACTGTAGGTTGGGAAACTGAATGCCTGACACATTACAAATATAGCAACTAGCTAGAATAAGACGAATACTATAGGTGTTGGTCTTAAAATCATACAGTGACATCCCTGATCCTGTGGCGTCCACATATCGTAGCTGTGAGAAACGATGAACAGGAAACGTGTTTCTGCAAAGGAAGGAGTGGCCTTGACATACACAACCTCCAGGACAGGTCATGTCGCACATCAGTTCATCATCTCGTTGTGGACACTGGCCCCAGCCATCACACAGATGATCTTCATGCAGACAAACTGCAGATGCTCGACACTGGAACAATCCAGAACATCGAATCGTATTGCAGTCTTGCTCATCCTCTCCATTAACACAGTCAGAGAATCCATTGCATCGAGTGTAAATAGGAAGGCAGTACAACCATTCAGATGCACAACGATAATGAGTGGTAGGACAAGGTTCTTCGGTTCTTATTGTCTTTTGTGTAAAGTAACCGGTGCCATCGAGGTTAATGTAAAACCGCTGTGTCATCTTCATATCTATGAACCTCATGCAGTACGTGCACCAAGCCAAATTCTGCTGCAGGCAACTAATCTCATCAGAATCATTCAGACAATCAGATTGCTCATTACAGTGTTGAGTGTGCAATGCACACTGACCATTTTGAGCACTTGAAGCCTTGACACAAAGGATGCACACAAAAGGACTCATCAGATTTATCTGGACAGTCCTGTATGAAGTCACACACCAAAGTATGATGTATTGAGTTAACATTCTTAATACAACTGAACATTGCAAGTGCATACGTTGTATTTTTTCTTAGCTGGTAACACATGCTCCTGATCAGTATTCAATTTCGGGAATGCAAAACCTTCAGAATTATATGTATTCCCAAAGTAACTTTCGATATTACAATACATAAAGCTGTGGATCACGTGACTGTGTGAACAAGTGAGTAAAGCCTGCCTGGTGTGTGTGAAAGTGGGCTGTGCGGACTCTGATTTGGCTGGTGCAATGCTACGAGAAAACACACCCAGCAGATCTAATCTTAATTCGCATAGTGCTGCATATCCACGGAGATGTTCTCGTAAACCCCAGGATTTCCAACCCAGTTCCATATTCCTCCTCGAATGTCTGAAATGTGCGTACAATACGAAGTGATTGTCATGGAATATAACTGTTTTATCAGACCACTTACGGAATCTGCTATATATAAAAGGCACCAGGTGCCAGCCTGAAGTGTAACCAAACGTAACTTGAAACATATAATAATTTTTGAAAATAGGTAGCGAGTTTTCCAGTTCTTTTCTAGTTTTGACAGAAGCAAGTTGCTGGCCATATTTCTGACATTCATGGGATAAATGCATATTACGTGAACTAGTCTTCAACATGACTAGCTTGAAACACTTGTTAGTTGAAGCCACCATCCCCTGACATCTAGGACCACTGAAGGGACAGTGTTCTGTCTCATCCCGTCCATCTTCACACTCTGTCTTCAGATTACACTGCAGAAAGTGATGGAATTTGAAATAATTAATTACAGAACAGTTGAACAACCCACTTCGCAGTTTATAAAGGGTGTGTAGAGACGTAGAAAGCAAAAAGGCCATTTTGACAAACTCTAGTCTAAAACCACTACGAACAAAGTGAATTCGAATATATGACGTAATAAACATGGACGCTGGTGTGGAACGCTCAGCACACACGATAGTACAATGATTCTGAGATGTATTCTGCTTTTTGTATTCAAGTCGCAACGGACTGATATCAAAACAAGGAGAAGTTGGTATGACTGTAGAACACTGACCATGACGACTGTTCGGAGTGTAACGTCAGGTCTGTGCTAAAAGAAATCGTGTCACACACATACGGTATGTTTACATACCCAGAATATTCTGTCATATTTTGTAACAATAAATTATTGTATTTTATCGCTCGTAAATTGATTGTAGCTGCCGGTATATCCATGATTGCTATCCACATTAAATTCGTAGCTGACTGAAAAAATAAATCTTGAAGAACATGGTAATCACATTTCAATGTTATGTCAGTATCATGTGTGTGTTCGTAACCGCATTGCAATGCTCCAAGTGTTCCTTTCAGTGAATCCACACCAGAATGCCGACCGTTGAACGTGAGCACGCACACGCATACCCTGTCTGACTTTCACGTGCAGGTTACAAAAAACAGTGGAACCCCCACACACAAACCATACACTACTCCTGGTTCTCTGTGAAACTTAAACGGGTGTGGTCCTGACAGTCAGATAGATTTTTCTGTACAAATGTGATGCCTTCGTTGTTTCGTTTCAGGCGATAGCCTACAACTGCACAACCATCACCCGTCTTCAGAGATGCAGGTACAGCGTCTTCTCTGATGTTAAAATTAGTGGTATACTCTGCACAAAACATGAATCTAGCTGATCACACATACAACTAACAATACATACTCTGTCTTCGTTTATTCAACGGCATCCATTCACATGGCTGCCCTACAGTTTTCTAAACTGTTTGTATTCCATGGTACAACAGAAGTAGTATGACAGCGTGTAAAAGACTAATTCAGAGAGAAGAAGAAGAAGATGATGGAGAAGAAGAAGAAGAAAGAAGAAGAAGAAGAAGAAGAAGAAGAAGTAAAACTGTGTTTCAAATTGCTGCCTTACACACGTAATAATAACAACTGGTAGTCCTGTTGCATTTGTTTCCATATCAGGTTTACACTTTTGTGAACGTTTTGCTGACATAAAAGGGAATTTCAACAACTATCAGAAATATCAAACTGTTGGTCTGACCGGCCATTCTAGCAATGCAATGCTCCAAACCGTTCTGAATAGATTACAGTCGTCAGCTGGTGCCATCATTGCTGAAGAAGAGGACGATTCTGTGAAGGCAAAAAATTAACCAGATATTCCATTCGGAAATTTTAAAGTGTGTTTTCCAGCAAAGCTTATGGTCGTGCGTTAGAACCACGTGTGACTTGTTTTAGTGCACATTCAATGTCCATCCAAAATAAATGAATACTTGATTCTTTTCAGGCAATGTTAAAGGTGGTAGAAGGAAAGAATGGAATCTGCCTTCCACTTTAACTTTCATGATCTTCATAGCCTTTTCTCACTCAGCTTGTATCAACTCTGCTGGTTTACCGTCTTTTTCAGCAGACTTCTCTTTTAGGGACGCTTTTCAGTCACTGTGAGAACGGAGGCACTCTTCACACACAAATTGGCCTCCATCAAGTTTACCGTTATACAAGTTTGAGCATAGTTTGGTCATACATTATACAATGCATTGTTCGCCCGCATTTCCCTGATTTGTCTTGAATTTGAATGAC
>JADBJO010029690.1:17500-18744 GCA_016801955.1 Conus betulinus
ATCTACCCTTTCTAGACACAATAACGTTGCTCCTTGCCATGTTCGTTTTTTTAACCAAAGTGAACTAGCAGCTCGAGAAAGATTGCTCAGCTGAGTTTGAAGGAAGTTGTCAGTAATAAAATGAATACATGTAAAACATCTGTAGTAAATGCTGTACTATGTCTTTTGCTGCTGGAAACAATTTCTGACGTTGATTCATTAATAGGTAAAGAAAACGTGTTGCTACATACATTACCTTGTTTCACACCACTGGTGCACTGAATCAAGCCCTATATATTTCCCCTACATCTGACGTTAGATTCCAGGTTTCTATAGATACACATTATGTACTTATATAGCGCGTCCATCCTACACCATTGTTTTAACAGATTAGGGCCTGAAATACCACTGTTCGTTGGATCAAACGCTTTTTTTCAAAATCAGTGTAAAGATTTCTTTCTCATTTATGACTCAAAGAAAACAGTTTTTGCCTAAATGCCATCAGAGTAAACATGTGATCAACCAACACAGGTACTAGACTTTAAACCCAGCTTAATATTCCTAGTGTCGTTACTTTCTGTTACCCATCCCTGTAATCTATAATCAACCACTGTAGAAGAAGTGTTTAAATTACTTTTCTTGTGCAGAGCGAGAATGATTGCCTCCTTGCACCTTTTTGGATAAAGTCTTTTATCAAAGGGGAGTTAATATAGGACACCAAGAAATGTTAGATGTACCTCAAATTTGCAGTCATGCTTTAAAAACCCACCACTAATGCCATCTGGACCGAGCAGATTTAGGACTTTCTTTTTTCTTGAAGTCTACATCGTCTCCCTCTTTTGTAAAACCGATTAAAAACATGCCTGCTGCACAGTCTGCATTTGTTTAATTGTCATTGTAAACCTTTGAAGAAAATGAGTTATTCCATTTAGAGTGGTCCTTCAAGTCGTCAATTCTGGTATCACACTCGTATAGCTTTGCACATAAGACTTTGCTTTGTTCAGATCGTGGTTCGGGTTAAGTAAATTGACAAGTCCTTCCTGCTAGGTCCGCACTTCAGCCTCAAGAAATACGTAGTTCTCACGTTTATCATGGGCCTGCTTCGTGTGCTTTTCTCATGTCTGGCATTCGTCTGTTCACTGGAAGATTTAATGCTCGCCATGTTCGTGCTGATTGGTGGTTCTGAACTGGGTGACGTGGAAGGATGAGTATTACCAGTTTTTTTTTTCCCCAGACGTATCAGTGACTGAAGGAAGATTTGGCCA
>JADBJO010029691.1:0-18744 GCA_016801955.1 Conus betulinus
CGTGCGTGAGTGTATGCGTTGCATGGTGCATGATATCATGCCTGAGTGTGTGCGTGCGAGCGTGCGTGCGTGTGTGCGTGTGCTTGCGAGCGTGCGTGCGTGTGCCTGTGTCCGTGTGTGTGTGTGTTGTCTCTACACACACAACACACACACACACACACACACACTGGCTGACCTGAACCCATTATTACTGTGAGATTAACCTAATATTGCACGACATTTAAAGCGACAGTAACAGACACTTTTACTTCCACAGGCCCTAGACACACTCCTCGTGCTGACCCTGCCCCCACCAGTAGCCCGTAATTCGGCCCTGCCTGTGTTTCAAAATCACCCAAAGTTCATGGTGCATATATATATTTCAAGTTTCTGATTCAGTTACCGCTGTCCGGTGGAAGCGCCCTTCATGTAAAGAAAAAAGTGACCAGATTTATTACACTTATCACAATTGAATATGATAACTACTTGGTTCTCAAGGTATTAGCGGGTTTTTTCTTCTAATTGCGTTTTTTCCTTTTTTTTTTTTTTTTTTTTTTTAATCACAACAAAAAACACCGGTTCTCTGCCAAATTTTTTGTCTCTTTACTTGACTTTCTCAGGTCTGTCACCTTGGAGTAGTCCTCCTTTGACGTTTATCGTGTCATACTTCATCGTCTATACGTATTTATTGGTCTCTCGTTAATGTTTGTCAAACCTGGAAGATTTTTTGTTCTGTTTCTTCCTTTCTCTCTCTCTTCTTCCTTTCTTTCTTTCTTTCCTTCCTTCCTTCCTTCTTTCTTTCTTTTTCATTCTTTCAAAAACACAACACACACACACACACACACACACACACACACACACACACACACACACACACACACACACACAGAGTTTGTCCCGAGTGGCAGCAGGGGAAGAATCGTGGACACCACCTGAGCTCTAGTCCCATACATTTAGGCCGTCAGGGTAATTTGTTTTCAGTTTGTGGCGCCACAATCGTTCCCTGACTTTGCGTTTGCACGCATTCTTGGAGTGGCACTGTCCTATGGCAATAACCCTCATGTCCGCCATGGAGTGGTTGTTGGCTTGGAAGTGTTTGGCTACCAGGGTTTCAGCACGGCAGCCTTCCGTTTCTCTGCGTCCCTTCATTTTTTTTTTTTTATGCTTGACCTGTGGCCATAAAAGCGTTTCTTTAGTGGCTGTCCCGTCGCCCCAACGTACTGCGTGTCCCCACAGCGTGCACAATTGATGAGGTACACCACATCACTGCTGGTGCAGCACGTCAGTGTATGGCGTACTGGAAACACCTGACCGGTGCGGACAATGGTGAACTGTGTGGTCTCTTGCAGATGGTCAGCGCAGAGGACACAGCTCTTTGAATGGCACTGTAGAGGCCTGCAGGCCCTTGGGACACTGCCACCTGCACAGGGGGAGTGAGGTTGGGAGGGCATGAGCAGACTGCGCAGGTTTCTGCACTTCCGCTCTCCTACCATGGGGGTTGGGGGGATGATTTTAATAGATAATTCAAGATGTTATTAATTCAGTAGATTTTGATATTGATGCATCATTAGCTTTATTCATGGTGGTCTCAAAATAGCTAGGGAAACGTATGTTAAGGACGTTTAGGGGTAGACAGCTTCAGCAAAAAAGCCAATGGTTTGACAAAGAATGTGCAGCAAAAAGACGTGGAGTAAATAAAAACTGTACGAACATTTCACAGATCTTGTGACAGTATTGTTAAAAGTAATGTGACAATGAGTGTAACAAGCTACAAGTGGTACATTTCATATATATATATTATATATATATATATATATATAATATTATATAGATATACGGTATATATACGTAATCTTAAGGAGACGTTATAAACATCCGTTTAGTGCTAAGGGTCCAACACAAACACTCAATTCTAGATACGCTTGTGAATAGTGGTGGGGATCCTAAACGTTTCGGGGAACTGTTAAATCTGTTTTTGTATATAAAGAATTAAAGTTTAATTCGACCACTCTTGTGAATGGTTTGATCATTTCAAAATGGTTTCTAATAGTGATCTATCTAACAAAAAATGATTTAACAGATTTTTAAGATACTTTCAAACTATTTGCCTGTAGACATATACGTGGACTGTGTTCCACCAGAAAGAGCGATAGAGCAATGGGAAACTGAGGATGCTATAAAAGCTTTGAAATATGGAAAAGCATCTGGCTCAGATGGATTAATGGTGAGTGTTGTGTAGAAACTATGTCAAGATTGTCATTTTGTTTTCAACTTAATACTTCAATGAACGGTTTGATTCTGGTAGTTTTCGGAAAAAAAAAATGGGTCTCAGTCTATCATTCTACCTGCGTATAAAAAGAGTGATCCTGATTGTCCTGGACAATTATAGGGGTATTTCCTTGCTAGATATTAAAGGCAGGTTGTACAGGTTTGTATCCACGAGTTGAAGTTAATGATTTTATTGATTCATCTCAAGCTGGTTTTTAGACGAAGTCCATAGTACAATTGATCACACTTCTACCCTTCTGGCCCTAGTTCAAAAGCAGTTATTCAATCGGAGCAAGCTATACATTGCGTTTAATGATTTCAAAAAGGCCTTCGACCTAGTTAGCAGGCAGTGCCTTTGGATGATGTTAAAAAGAAAGGAATCAGAGGTAAAATGTACAAAGCTGTCAGAGGCATGTATGAAAACTGTCAAAAGACAGTTTAATTTAAAAGTGAGCAACAAGTGCACTGAACCATTCTTCTGTCCTCGTGGCTTGAGACACGAAGACAATTGGCTTGAGACAAGAAGGACAATTGAAGTATTGTTTTATTCTTCACTATTTATTAATGAACTTGCAAATGACGTAATCCGGTATTGGTAAACAGGGTGTAAAGCTATTCCCAGATTTAATGGAAATTTAATGCTACATTTGCTGTTGATGTTCTGTTACTTTTTTTTCTCGATATGGTCTGCAATGGCAGCTGGATATTATGAGAGATGGCCTCGCATAAAATGAGTTTGTCAGTTAATTTAAATAAAACTAAAGTGGTCGTCTTTCGCAAAGGAGGGTTTATTGTGCAGCGAAAGATAAATGGTTCGTTGGCAGACATAAGTTAGAACTACAAATACCTTAGAATAATTTTTTTTTCTCCCCTGTCCTCTTTCTCCTACACTACGGAGAAGATAGAGCCTCCAAAGCAAAGATAGGAGTTGTATGGATCTTAAAACTGCCGTGATCCCTCGGTGAAAAGCATTCAGAAGTGTTCTTTAAATTATTTGATTGTCAAATCCTACCAATGCTAACATACGGCTCTGAAGTTTGGAGATTGATTGCAAACCGGAATTTTAATTGGAAAATGTACATCTGTCTGCGTTGAAAAATAGGGTAAATGTTAGCGTTAAGACATCTAATGTCCTCGTCTATGGTGAATGTGGTAGATATCTTCTTAATGTTCACACACATACAAGATGGGATTCAGTTGAAACTCGCAGTGACGCAGTTTTCTTTCTTGTCTTATCCACGAGGGAATTATTTTTATGTTCACACCACCATAGCTTATAATGAAAAATACAGCTAGAAGTTTTACTTACCTACTTGGAAATAAATCTCACTTTCACTTTCACAGCGTCCCTACCTTCAAAATCGATATTTTTGTCTCTGCAAGTATATGAAATCGAAGTGTTAGTCGATAAATTTAAAAACATCAGTATTCAAATAATTATCAAGTTTACTGACTGCAAATTGAAACTGTTCAACAATTTTGTTACGTTTGATTTTGCTTTTAGTTAAATTACAAATTAAATTTCCAACATCGCATATCATCATGCAAACATCGTGGCAAAATCAGCTTAAGTGACCTTTTGTATCAGTCTGCTTAAGATCATAAAGCACCAATATGACAGAGGATTGGAGAAATTACCTTCCTTGAGGGACACCCAGGTTAACACATTTGTTCTTGACAGCCACACCATTTAATTTGCACTGTTAGCGATCTCCCAGATAAAAATGATTGTAAAAACATATGGAAAACGACCTTTAATCCAATATAATGGGCCATGGACAATAATTTTTTGATCACACCACACACCACACACACACACACACACACACACACACACACACATGCACGCACGCACGCACGCACGCCCGGATGCACGCCACGTACGCACACACGTATGCGGCACGCATGCACCATGCGCACTCTAGAAACATTCAAATGGCAAAACAAAATTGAAGAGATGATAATATACTTGTACAATAAACCCAATGAAACCTAACCGACTAGAACCATAACAAGTAAATGTGGAATAGGTCTAACAGAGATAAGAGCTCGTCAGGACTTGTTAGCGCCCATGGCCTGCACACGGACGGATGTAATTACGCGAACCCTACAAGAAAAGACAGGAAATGCTCAGCGTCTGGTATGATCGAAAATGAAACTCATTTTCTGAACAGCATGCCTAGACACAGACTGTTGCGGGTTAAATAACGGAACAGCTATCAAAAGGCATGCCAAACCCAGACTTGCAAAACCTACGCTCAAGTAGAATGCTAGGCAATGACGACCTACAAATTCATATTGTAAAAATGTATTCATGACTGCATGAATTTTCTAAGACCACAAGGACACCCTACAAGAAGGTAGGTGAACTATGGTTTATCAAACTAATGAGTATTTCTCATAATATCATGCTATGTTCTACATAAATTTATGCCACAATTACAGTCTTAGTCTGAGCGCACCACCCACCCCCGTTCTCTCTCTCTCTCTCTCTCTCTCTCTCCTCTCTCATCTCTCTCCTCTCTCTCTCTCTCTCTCTCTCTCTCTCTCCCTCCTCCACACCACACACACACACACACACACACACACATGCACGCACGCACGCACGCACGCACACACCACACGCGCACACACAACACCACACACACACACACACACACACACACACCAAATCCACAAAATCCGGAAATTGTATTTCTTTATTGAAATCTACACCCTATGCAAAAAAGGAACAGCAAAAAACAAACCGAAAACATTAAATGTTTAAGTTCCATGTACCTGAGTGCAGACAAAGCACACGGGCGAATGCCAATACCAAGACTAGCACCCAGAGTCGCTTCTCTCGTTAGTTTCTCACTGTAAATGTTTCGACTCTGATGTCTCCGCTTGCTGGGAAATACAGACGATCTGCAAACACGACTCTCTAAATATTAGTGCTTTCGTTTAGGAATATGGCGTCTTCTGGTCTTTTATACGGGAACTATCCGTTAGCACGCACCCAGAAGGTGACAACAGTTCCTGCTTCAGACTGAGGCAGACAGGGAGACAAGTGGAAGACCAGAGCTCGCCCGCAGTAAGTAGAACGAGGATGGATAGAAACATTAACTGCCTCGATGAGTGACCTCAGCCAGTTTGGGCTAAAGATCTGCACGTGTCAGGCAGAGCAGGGCAGGGCACAACCCATACCTGTACTGGGCGACCATAGATGTAAGGCAGAGCAGGGCACAACCCATACCTGTACTGGGCGACCATAGATTAAGGCAAGCAGGGCACAACCCATACCTGTACTGGGCGAAACCATAGATGTAAGGCAGAACAGGGCAGAGCTCATATCTGTAGTGGGGCAACCCTAGATAAAAAGGCAGAGCAGGCAGAATCAATGCCATGAATGTCGACCATCAGATGTAATAACACAACAAGACAGAACCCATACCGTACTGTACTGGTTTTACCATAAAGATTGTAATACATAACAGAACAACCTGCCATACCTTGTACTGGGCGACTATAGTGTAATGCATAACAGGACAAAATCAATACTTGTACTGGGGGCGACTTAGATGTCATGCATAACAGGACAGAACCCCATTACCTATACTGGTCGACCATAGATGTAAGGCAGAGCACGGGCATACGCCATACCGGAACTGGGTGAACCATAGGATGTAAGGGCGAATCCACACCTTTATTGGGTAACCCATAGATGTGAGGCAGAGTAAGGGCAGAACCACCCATACTGTACCGGGCGAATATAGAGTTGTAGCAAGAATCCACACATGTATTGGGCGACCCTAGATGTGAGGCAGAGTAGGGCCAGAAACCCAGTAACCTACACTGGGCTACCCGTAGATATAGAGGCAGTGCAGGACACAACCCATGCATGTGCGGGGCAACCCACGGATATTATTCAAATCCCTACCTAAACTGTAAGATGTAAAGCCAGAGCTGGGCAACAATCCATAACCTGTTACTAGACGACCCATAAATGTTTATGCAGAATTCTAATAGAGAGAGATAGATAGAGAGAGAAGATAGAGGAGAGAGATAGAGAGAGATAGAGAGACTACCAGTAGATTTAAGGCATATCCATCACACGTATTTGGCGACCACAGATGTATGGGCGGCAGAATCCAATCCAAGTATTGGGCGACCAGAATGTTAGGCAAGAATCCATACCTGTACTGGGCGACCATAGATTTTAGCATAGCAAGGCAAGAATCCATATCTGCACTTGTGACCAATCATGGGGGACTTTACCCACGTGTTTGGTTTCCAACACTCTGTGTCTCAACTTGCAGGGTAGCAGTCCATGTCCACGCCCAAGGAAAATCCTCTTCGAGTTCCATGTTTCCACAATAAGATTTGATCGTCTTAATACACATACAAAAGCCAGAAGACAGATCGATAGATAGACAGACAGAACATGCACCACACAAATTCTCTCTCTCTCTCTCTCTCTCTCTCTCTCATCTCTCTCTCTCTCTCTCTCTCCTCTTAGAGAGAAGCAAACTCGAGAGAAAAATACCTATCCAAGGTTATGCATGACCAGCCTCTTCACGTCGTCATCAAGACATCCATTCATCACTGTCAGCACAGGAAGGAACTGACCCTTCAGAATGACGACAACCAACTTACCTAGGAGTCACATTCAACAAAGGCAGACGTGGAGCCATCACAATCTGAAAGCTGTCGCCAAAAAAGATATAACAGATTGAGTTTGGAGGCACAGCCTATTTTCCCAGTCGATCGTGCTAAGTCTAATGGCATTCAGGGCACGAAGATCACGGGGGGGAAAACACGCCAAATGGATTAACGAATACACCCACACACACACACACACACACACACACACACACATACACACACACACACACACACACACACACACACACATACCCGCACGCACACACCACACACACACACACACACACACACACACACACACACCACACACACACACACACATACACACACTCTACCTATCTTGAGTATGTATGTTGTATGTATGTATGTATGTATGTATGTATGTATGTATGGATGTATATTCTCATATTTATATATATATGTCCCCCAGTTTCTTCATCTTTGCGTTTTTTTTTGGTCTCTAAAAGTTCAACTCTTTGCGAAGTTATTATTATATGACTGAAGAATTGTTAGCCTGCACTTGTTTTTCCCCACTACTTAATTGTTCAGCATTATATATATATATTATATATATATATATATATATATATTGAGAGAGATGAGAGAGAGAGACAGAGAGAGAGGACAGAGAGAGAGAGAGAGAGAGAGAGAGACGAGAGAGAGAGAGAGAGAGACCGAGAGAGACAGAGATCTTTAATTTGCTCAGAATCCATATCCAAGGCTTTCGCTCTCTCAAGCATGACACATCATAAATTGCTTAATCGTAGAGCGCCTTTAAACATACATAATTTGAAAAGTAAAATGTACAAAAACCCGATTATTATAGAAACCTTTACCTCTGCTTTTATGCTTGTCAGAAAACAGCTCCTCCACCAAAACTGTCAAGCCCAGATCAACTATACAGTAAACGTCTCTCTCTCTCTCTCTCTCTCTCTCTCTCTCTCTCTCTCCTCTCTCTCTCTCTCTCTCTCTTCTCTCTCTCTCTGCATGTGCTCAGGCCTGCGTGAAGTACTGAACAGGGGTAGGTGGGACCAGGGAATGGATAGAAGATGACATACAGAAAAAGAGAAGACATGAGAATTAAAACGATGACCATCAAGTTTCAATGGTGGGAAGATAAAATGATGTTGATCAGAGACAGGGTATAGGGGAAAGTTAGAGAGGAAGGGGATAAGGATAGCAAATGATCTGACCCACAGACAAATGAACATAATAGCCACAGCAAAGAGAGAAGGCAAAGCAGCTTTTTTTGTGAAGAGGAAACTTACAGTTTGGCCTCGTAGGAATGACGACAAAAAGTTATACAGAGGTGACTGCAGGAACAGGTGATAGCACCAGGAAGAATAATCCCTCCTCCCCCCACCCACCAGGACTCAGCTCACAGTCACCCCACCCCTGCCCCTTCCTCACCCAGGAATTCCCATTCATTGCCAGTGGTCACGTCACTATGGAGGTTTCCGCCGCCATGTGATTAGTCCCACGGTAATGACCGCAAAAACTCTGCTACCCAGACCCATGATGAGAACTCCAGCTTTAGCGCCCATGCAACACGCCAGCGTGACGGAGTGAGTGCCAGTACTGCTGCACTCCAACTGGACAGAACTGTGCGTGGCGGACGACAAGCGTTGGGGCCACGTGCAAACGGTCGTGCGAAGTTGGCAAGCAGAGAGAAACAAAAAACGGGGATGCATACTTACCTCAGCCTAGTTATTTGAATAAATCACCTGCCGCAACAATATGTGGTCGCACCTTGCGCTCCAGCACAAACACATGTAAATAGAATAGGCTAGGTCAACAAGCGTCTGAACTCAAATTTCTGAATTATAATGTTGAAAATCTGTTTTAAAAAAACGAAACAAAACAAACTTGCTGACATTTCTTTTGCAATTTTTGTTTCAGATTTCGACAGTATATGTTTTACACAGCTTTTGACTTCAGTAGCGTTTTTTATGAGTATATGAAATTTAGCTCCCCTACCAAGAAATTATCGTCCCAGAAATTCTGGAAGTGTTCTATTACTCACCAGAAAATAGTTTGCTGATTTTGTGGAAGAAATTGAATTTAGATGTGAGAATGTGGTTCTTCTCCAGTTGAATACATGCGTCTTGGTATTAATAAAGACATTTTTTTATTGCGTTTCATGTAGTCCCAGAAGGTGGACCACTTCACAGTAACAAGATAGTGAGTACGTTTTATAAGCCTATGCTTGGTGTACTCCATGATTTGATGAATTTTGCTGCAAAATGGTTCTTGAACGAATAAAATTTGTTTTAAACCAACAAGATAGTGAAAGGGTGAAATTCTGATTCTTGAAGGAAATGTATTACAAACTATTAATAATGAAAATGTTACTTCGTAATGTGTGGAGACTTCAACGTTAGGACAGGTAATGAACAACCTACATAGTAGCAGATGTTTAATTATGTAGAGTGTGCAGATGATGAGGATGAAGGTTATTACAGAAAGTATTGCTCCAAGGATGTAATTGTGAACACTTTTGGACAGTCGTTGTTGGATTTTTGTTTTCTGTTTAAATCTTTTGATGGTAAATGGTTTCACTATAACACTGATGCAGAGGGATAATTTACTTTTGTATCTCCACTTGGATGTAGTGTTTTTTTTTAAATTATTATTTTTGGTGTCAAGAGAAATAGAAACTATATGCCATTTATAGTCATCATCCGTGAAGAGCGAGTAATATGGTCAGATGAAAACGTACATATGTTTAAAGACAAGTTAAATTCTGGCAAATTTAACGAGAACACTGGCACAGCCACGGATATTTTTTAGTTAATACTCTGTGACTAAATGTGTTGAACGTTTTTTTTTTTAATGCTTTATGTGGAGTTGATGCATATATGATTAGGATGGTAAGTGGGAAGGAAAGAACAGCTAACGAATGGTTTGATGATGAATGTGATAAGAAGACAAAATGACAAAAGACTGTTACAACAATTTCGGAAAGCTAGAACAGTCACAGGAACAATTGTGAAGAAGAGCATTTATATTGAAGAGAGGAAATAATACATTGAACTGATGAAAAAAAGACGAAAACAAAATGCAAAAGTTAAAAGAGTCGATAAAAGATCCTAGGTAGTTCTTGACGACAATCAGGTCAATTAATAGAAAAGCTGCTATCTATAATGAAATAACTTTACAATAGTGGCAGGACCATTTTGTGGTGTCTTCAATTCATTTGAGAATGAACACGACGTTGCATATACAGAAAAGGTTCAAGTCAAAGAAATGTTGGGTGAATCTGTATGTAATTATCCCATCACATTAGGAGTGGAATCGAGTATTAGGCATCTGAAAAATGGGAGAAGTGCTGAATCAGATAACATAATTAGTGAGACATTAAGACATGTAAATGAAACCATCCTAAACTTTTTGGTTTCATTATGCAACACACAATGGGACATTTTCCAAGGAATGGTCGAAATCAATTATTGCACCGATATGACTATGACTATCATTGCATGTGACTATGACTGCACATGGCTATCATTTCACTAATGTTGACCGCGGTCCTTACCTGTTGGCTTGTATGTCTTCGGCTATTTCACTGATTATGAAGACGGAAGGAGGTGGCGGGATATGCATGACGTGGAATGTTGCCGATGAAACTGTGCAGAACGTGTAAAAGACCAAAGATACAACAACAACACAAACAACAACAACAACAACAACAAAGATGATGATATCACCATCTCTCCTTTTAAATGCGTGTCTTTTATTACTGTACCCATTCCCCATGGAGGCACGCACGTGCGCACACATGCACACCCAGGCATACACATAACCACAAATACATTTGCGCGCTCACACGCACCAACGCACGCTCGAACACGCTTACACACACACACACACACACACACACACACACACACACACACACACACACACACACACACACACACAGTCGCGCGCGCGCTTTCGAGTGCGCGCACACATATGCTTACCAGTCCTTGTTCTATCTTTTAGTTTTTCAAGAGCTTCAAATATTTTGAATGATGATTTGTATTGCATTCCATCATCATCATCATCATCATCATCATCATCATCATCATCATCATCAACAACATTATCATCATCATCACCATCATCATCAATGATTCGTTATGACTGGCCGAATTTAAAAAAAAAAAAAAAAATCTTCCCCGATAGTGTCTCCTATTTTTCCTAAACATAGGGTTCGGGTACTTTCCCATTTGGATTCAGAAGAGTCCTTATGTCTTTATCATTTTTTAGTAATCGTATTCGTTCTCTATTTTAGACGTTGTAGTTCCGTTATTTCTGTTTTCTGTTACGGAAGATAAAAGGAAACAAGCGGTGTGTTGTTTTCCTGAACTTACTCCCAACTGCGTAATATAATGAAGAAGTTGAAAGTGTTGTTAATGGCTGAAGCAAGGGCATGAAACCGTCCACACACCCAGGCCAGGTTGTCATAGCGACCTCCAACTCTGAATTCGGGTACTACAAGAAAAGACGAACGAAACACTATGGACGGAACAATACACAGAATGAACAGAACGGAGGTGCCTAAAATAGTGCGAGCCAGTGCTAAATCTTTGGAATTGACTGAACTTGAAGCAGATGAAACTTCCTCCCGCCACTGGGACAGCTTCTTTAATTTGATGGTAGTGACAACTGTACAGACTGTGACACAAATGACGGAGAAACCAGGAAAGAACAATCCATACACATAGCTGTACATCACATCCAATATAAGCTTGTGTTGGTAGTAGAAGTCTGTAGGGTAGCTCATATAGAAGATGCTGTCATCTTTGGGATCAAAAGACACACACCACGCTGTAGCGGACACCAGATACAATGAAATAGCCACCAGTAATGACTGAGGTTATTGCCCACAATACTACAACGGTCGTCTTTGTTGGCATAAGAGTCTTCACCAGCAGAGGCCGAGTGATGCACAAACACCTCTCCATCGCTATAACACTGTACACGATCTGAGATGAGGTCACCATACTTAAGAAACCGATCAGATAGTTCTGGATGCTAAACTGACGGACAGGTCCCAGTTGTCCCCCTTTTCCAATGACAAACATATATAGTATATCAGAATTGATACCAAACATGCTGGTGACACTCAACAAGTCTATGAGAGACAAGGTGAAGAGGCATGCATTGATTCTTTCCTTCAGCCCGTGTTGATAGAACACCACCATATTCACCACGTTAGTGAACACAGAGACAATGAACACTATTGGAAGACATATTCCCTTCAACACCAAGTTAACTAGATTGTCAAATTCTTTGCTGACGATGTTGTCCTCGTTATCCCAGGGAATAAAGGGGAAAATGTCTGTCGTCACGCATCCTTCAGGGAGTGATGAAACACTGCTGTTGTCTGTTACAGGAGTGTCAGTGGTATAATTGTGAGAACTTGTATGAAAGATGGGTGACATGCTTGACGCCATTATTGTGATTCAGATATTTGATATATTTAGTCAGAGGCTTTTCTCAGATACGTATATAGTCCGTGGGTGAGTTACCTTTATATATATAAGATCATATCCTTGCAAACAAACTTTCTTTAGCAAAAGAGTTCTTTTTTTTTTCCCTATGTCAGAGCATTAAAAACGAAAAAAGAAAGAATTACCACAGCATTCAATTAGCATCCTAGAAAAATATATATATCACTAGGGAAATGTCAATAACAGCGCTTTATAACTGTACTCATGAAAGTGACATATGAATACGCCTTATAAACTCATTCCATTGTCATCATGAAATGATTACGAAACTTGTATTCGCTCACTGATCGCTGTCTCACTTAAAGCAATGATTTGATGGGCAAAAAGGTATCACAGGTAGCGTTTTAAGTGCGTAAATGACCAGTGCACTTGGACAATTGCTGTTGAAGTTATGGTAGTTGTCAGACAGACATATGGTCAGTTCTTTGCCTGATCAGCGTGACTGTGTGCGATTAAAAAAAAGTCTTTACATAGAAGGCGCGAGAGAACGAACAGAGGAACGAACGAACGAACGAACGAATGTAAGTATTAAATTGTACTAATTGAGGCAAAGGAACAACTACAAAGTCAGTGGATTTTCTTTTTCATCCTGCCCTCAAAAGAGGAAAACAAATGTCCTCAAATACACAAAAAGAAAACATCTTAAAGAACTGCCTAAGAACACATATACCGCCATGAATACAACAGTTCACTATACATTTAGAATAAGAAAGCATGGGAGGATGGGTAGTGGGAAGGAATAACTGAGACAGAGATACAGACAGACAGACAGAGAGGCAGAGACAGATACACAGACAAACAGACGGACAGACAGACAGACGGATAGACACACAAAGAACAGAAAAATAGAGAGAGAATTGGGGTGGGTAAGTCGAGAATTAGCTCTCTCTCTCTCTCTCTCTCTCTCTCTCTCTCTCTCTCTCTCTCTCTCTCTCTCTGTGTGTGTGGTGTGTGTGTGTGTGTGTGTGTGTGAGAGAGTGAGAGAGAGAGAGAGAGAGAGAGAGAGAGAGAGAGAGAGAGAGAGAGAGAGAGAGAGAGAGAGAGAGAGAGAGAGACTGTATCTGTATCTGCATAGAACTCAATACAACATGTTTAGTCCACACGAGCGAATCTACTTCATTCACGCAAAGGAGAATTTGGTGATACAATAATTATCGTGTTCTCTAATTTTACCGAACATGCGAAATATTTTCGTAATTCATTAAAAATACACATAACAGCTTTTAAAAATATGAATGTCATTGTCAGTTATCATTCAAACCCATTTTCTTCTTTCTTTTCAAAAAGCAACGTACATGTATTACATTTCTAGTTCTTTTTAAATCCTGAACACTTGCATTGAAAAAAAAATCATTAGTAATTCCCCCAGTGGGAATTAAGCTTGAAGGAGGTTGGTTGTAGGGTTCAGCAGTTAGACGTTTTCTTGTTAGAAAAACAAAGTCCTAACGTTAGCTTTGGAACATGTATGTTTTCATTATTTTTAAGACATTATACAACAATACATAATAACACGTCATACTCACGAATTCAAAGCACTCTGTTTTAAGCACGTTTCTACCTACATGTGGGGATATAGAGTGAAATATCTACGAAAATAGTAATCTCAAACGACGATTTGCATCACTTTTTAAAACCTATTACGTGTTTTTTTTTTAAATGCTTCTCATCACACAATGTCGTGCTACTATTATTATTGTTATTAGTAACATCAATCGTTTACATATACTTACAAATGTTTTTTTTTATGTATTTATTATTCCACAACTGCACACACTTACCCATAGGGTACTGACCTAACAGAATCTCTAGCAGATTTCGGTCTGCACTACATCGAGATCGACCACTCTCTTGTCCCACGGAAAACTAGGTTTTCCTTTTTCAACCCTCAAAGTGTACCATCTTCATCCAACTTGGCCCAAGAAAAGCGCCCTGTCCTCCTATCTGGGAACTCCTGGTCTACCCTATATATTGGGGAACACACTTGTCCTTCAACTTGGTAACCTTTTTTCACTGATCACGTGTCTCAGCGTCCAATCAGCGACATGAACAGGTTAAGTAATCAAACACTGTTTACACATGGACTAACCTTTCCGTTGAAAGTCCTAAATCTCGGTTTTTAAGATTGGCCACGCATTTCATGCCCAACATCTGTTATCACACCCCCCATGCTATGACAAAAAAGTCACCTTTTTTTAAAGAAAATATAGACAAAAACTTACCACAACACCATTTACACATAAAAAAGCCAGCAAAGTTCAAAGTGGAAACTCCAACTGCTACCTGAACATATTGAGTCAAACAAAACTCAACAACGTCAGCAAGATTCAAAGCGCAACACCACTAGATCACACATTCCAAAATCACCATTTAACTGTCGGAATAATAATCATGTATACATTAAACAATATTTATGCCTTTTTGTTAAAAAAGACGTCTAGCTATCATAACGTGACCAGATGTTCAATTCATGTAGAACGCTTCATTTCTCAGAAAAAAAGAAAAATCGCCAACAAAACAGTGATTTAGGATGCAATATTTTGTTGCTTGTCCTCAGTACACACAAAAGATAGATCACGATTGATCCCCAATCATAGGCTCAAAGATTGTCCCCTATATTTTATACTGTTTGCATAATACTTTTAGTTCTTCAGCAACTTTTTTCTTCTCCACACTTTCGTTTCGTTCCATCTACTACCTTTTGCAGACTGCTTTGGAGGTGCTGTTGGATTGTCTTTTAAACCCTTGGTGGTGAGAACACCACAGAATTATGGACTGTGGTGTGTCTCTATTTGACACCAAGAGCACAAACACAAACAGCCGCGTCTCCCTGATGAGTGCGATCCATTGGACGAAAGGCCTAGGAGCATGCAATACAAATAGATCTGCCTTTGAAGGGGAGTACGATGGTTCCCTCAGGCAGCTAGTAAAGGGTTTTCTTATATTTATAATATACCCCGCCATCCCCCTCATCTTCACCCCTCCCTCCTTCTTTTTAAATTCAAATCTTTGCCAAGTCATTATTATAATGACTGCAGAATTGTTAGCCTGCACTTGTTTTCTCCCAGTACTGAATTGTTCAGCATTATATATATATTGTATATATATATATATATATATATATATATATATGTATGTGTGTGTGTGTGTTGTTCTATTTCTATTTGTATAGATAGATAGATGGTATCCTGGATACAGAGAAAGGGTGGGGTGTTCTGACAGTTGGAGAAAGTGGACTTATCTTGTCGTTCTGTCCCTGACTGGAGTGTGAATGGACGGGACGTTTTCACTGGCTGTTCAAGGTACACATTTTTTGTTCAGTATGCATCCTATGCGCTATATATTGCAACAGTATGAATGCAAGTTGTGTTTATGTGATCTGTTGCTGTGTGCGGTAAATGATTCCGATTATTTGGTTTTCACATCGCAGCTAAATCCTGTGATGTTTGGGGTTTCTTGATTGTCTGTGATGTGTTTTCAACCATCACGTCTCCGGGTTAATTAAACAATAAGTGAATGCGCGATTTAATGTGTAATCTTGTCATTGCGTTCGCTATCTAAACGATAGGATTTGTCATTTCATACATCCCATGCCTCATAGAGTATCAACAGGTGGTTTTCCTTACATGGCAAGCCCCCCCCACCCCACCCCCACCTACCCATCCACACAATCCTCTAAGTCTGGTAGCCTGCGTATCCTGCTTGGTCCTAGCATACTTCGTGGCCTGCCTGGATCACTGTCCTTGTTTGGGAGGCAGCCTGTCCAACAGGACCCTTCTGTAGCATTGCACAGAGGACGTCCTGTGCTGCCGTGTGTCCAGCTGCTGTTACCTTTAGCAATGCTGAGAGGTGGTGTTGTGGAAAATAAAGGCCCTGATACACTCGCATATAACCAAAGCAACACTTTCTTCTTGAAATATGCTTCAACGTTTTAAAGACGCTTGTGTTCATTCATTCGTCATATTACATAATAATAGCGTTTGGCTTCAAGTCTTTAATATTATAACAACAACTAGGCCTATTGTCTTGGACGATCAGTAACAGGCCTACTAGTTGCATATATATTTCTCTTGACCTAGACCTAGAATTTTGCTGTGTTCTCACTCAGACGTTTTCGATACACTTTTTTGTAGCGACATAACTAACATAGGTTGCTGTCCACAGATTTGAAGGGATCGTGGTTTGTAGGACCCCAACTGAATTCTGGGACGCAGACCCACCGTCTAGGCAGCGCTGAGGCAAAGACATGGAGCGTTGTAGATTGTCGTTTACATATCCCACAAGACTTTGATTTTGCAGAATAATCGAAAGAACAACATAGCATTTCCTCAAATTAGGGCGAATAACCTCATTGTATTGTAATTTGCATTAGATGTTATTTACAATAGGTAAATATCGTCAGTGTGTCCTATTGGGCTTTCGGGTACAATAATTAAAACCACAGTGGGTTCTATACACATTGATAATTACCATGGAATAACTGTCTTAATGTGTTTGGATATTTTTTTTTAATATATTCGAAATGAAAAGATCAACACCTTTGTGGACACAACAATTTGTTGGGTAGCGACTCAGGTTTCGAGATGCTGTTCCATTTTTGGTCATGGTTCATTGTTTGGTTTTTACTGTGGTTTACATTCAACGGAAAATAAGAAATGTCTTTTATGACGATTGACGAGACTTTAACGATTTAAAGAACGATCTTGTGGGGAAATATACATTGAAACAATGTAAGTTCATATCGAAGTATACTTATTGGAAGCTGTGTCGTGTATGACAAATTTAGAAGGATTTTTTCAGGTTTGTTTTTTGTTTGTCTATCTGTTTGTTTGGTTTTTTTTAATGCGACATTGACATTTTGCAAGGCGCCTTCTATTTTGTTTTCAACTATTGACAGAAAGATCTCTAACGCGTTCTCGGGAGCTATCTCTCAAGGTCTCAATAAAGTCATTAACAATTTCTTGTGGAATCAATATTTGACTTATATTGTAACCTTTGCTCGCTTGTTTTAATAGTTGCTTGCAGATATGCACAAGGTGCCGTGAAATATGGATGTAATAAATCTAAACTGAGAAATCATTGTTAGTATATCACTGGGGGCTGTGGATTACTGGTGTGGTTGTTGGTAGGGTCTGAGTGAAGAAAACTGCAAAGGCTACCTGGGTTTGATGGCAAGAAACAGGAGACAGTTTGAGACCATAGAACTTCACATGGTTTTTACATTTTAATGACAGTTTAATGAACTGACGAAATTAAACCAAATGGGGAGGATTATTGTTTGTTTGTGACCATGTTTGACAAATGTCCAGCCTTAGTGGTTAAGAAATGTAATTCTAACATTGTTATCATTTTCCAGTATGACATTACCATCCTCGCAGCTGTTTCACAAACAGAAGCTGAAGGCTTTCAAACGTTCCAAATCACTCCTAATTTGCTTTCCAGTGTTTGTTTGCTTTAGACTGGTATTGTCTGGAACTTATTTTCGGACAAAGTGTCCAAACGATATCCACAAGTGCAACCGAACATTTAGAGAGGACTGTCTTAGCCTTTTGATCATTGTAGACTCAACACCCAAGAAAAGGAAAACACGTCCGGTTAGCCGTGATATAATTTATGAGAAAGAAAATCTCTCTCTCTGTGCCTTCTGTGTAACATTTCCTTGCAAAAACGTTGACTTAACATTCGGAAAACAAGGCATCGACATCATTTTAAATTCTTCTATGGAAGAAGAAGTCACCGTCAATGACATGCGCGCTCTGTATTTATCCAGCAACCTCTTCAACAATCCTTTCCTTGGTGCTGACTGTTTTATTTGGAACACAGCCTCCATAATTATGACTTTGTGTATCTCTCTCTGTCTCTCTCTGTGTCGGGGTCGTTCACTGGTCTGTGTGTTGGGGAACAAACCCTCTCTCTCACTCTGCTCTCACTCTCTCACTTGCTCTCACACGCACACGTCAGCACCCACGCACGAACATACATTAAAACAAAAAACATGGCAATATTTACATGTGCATGCAATTCCCGCAAGCACGTAGTCGGCTCGCCGCACACGCTACACACAACTACACCTACACACTGGCACGGAAACTCGAAAATATGCACACATGCACGTGCTTGTACACCCACCACACACACACCACACACCACACACATAACACACACCACAGACACACAGCACTACACATGCACACACGCACGCACTCACACACTAAAACGCCGACGCAGCACTCACACACCACACACATCACACACACACACACACACACACACACACACACACCACACACACACATAACACCACTCACGCAAGCACGAACGCACACAACACTCACGTAAGCCACGACCACACACAAAC